>JAWPHD010004051.1:172500-198870 GCA_037043455.1 Cyrtodaria siliqua
TCCCCTCCCATCCTCCCCCCTCCCATCCACCCCCCTCCCTCCCACCCATCCATCCATCCATCCATCCATCCATCTATCCATCCATCCATCCATCCACCCACCCATCCATCCAAAAACCCACCCACCCACCCACCCGCCCGTCCGTCCGTCCGTCCGTCCGTCCATCCATCCATCCATCCATCCATCCATCCATCCATCATAAAGCGGTGAAGCTATAGATATAATGCTGATATAACAGCATATTCAATCGTATTGGCCCTCGTGTGGTTGACGGGGTAGAATACAACCACTGCAAACACACCGTCACGTGCAGAGTGGCAGGACCCCCACCACCACCCATTCATATTATTTTTTGCATTGTTTCAGGTGCCATCTCGCTCACATCACTAAGAGCAGTGGCAGAAAAACAATAAACGTGGCTCCAGCGTAAATGGAGTGTCTACAATAGAATTTGCAGCAACTCTGCAGTGCAGGGTGAGAAGGTCCTTGGCCCATTCTCCATATATTATCTCGATGTACATGGAGGATGAGCCTGGCATGTTCATGCCTGTTAGGCGCCATCATGTGTTGATGCGCCTTAAAACCCAATTCAATTCAATTCAATCTTATTGTGACATTACCAAATATATAGACAGACACGCACATATATAACAATGTCTTGTACTTATCAAAATATATGGGGAATTATCCTAAAAAAACATCCATCTTGACTTCATCCGGCGATAAACTGGTCATCGAATATTAGGACATCGGAGTATGAACTGCATGCCTCAAAAATGAGGAAATGGTTCTATAGAAATAACAGCGCCCAAACGCAATAGCACTGCAACACAAACGCAATAGCACTGCAACACAAACGAAAGGCAAATTACAAGTGCAATGAAAAGTACAGCACACAACACAAAGAGCGGTGAAGACAGTAGATAATGTTGCCGACTAGTTAACTTAAATCGTGTTTATGAGTACAATACCTCGCTATTATCCAGTCTTCAGCGCCCAAAACACATTGTGAGAATGTTTATAATTTGTATAAAGTAACGTGATGGGGGGCAAAGAACAATGACGCTAATAGTAAGAACTGTTATGTAATACTTCATAAATGACAATATTTAATGAGACATCACGATAGCATGACATAGGCTTTACAACGATTGAAATCATCGTTTATTGCGGAAGCAAACCAATGTGTACTTTCACTGAAAGTAATAAATCATACTGACATAATATTAATGGATTTGCTGAAATATTATAGTATCAAACAACACAAAGGGAGGAAATCAAAATTGAAGTATGAACAAGTCGAATCGGATATATCGCTAAAACGTTACATGGACTGAAAAGCTATAATATTTATAAAACGTTTACCAAGTGGATAGAAAAATAATAATACAAAAATGGATAAAAAAGTATTAAACGTGACATTGGTTGAAATAGAGTTTGCATTATTAGTGTAGTTCGATACAATTGTATATGACAACGGTAAACATTAGTAAAACATACACACAATTTGAACAACATGACATCGACTAAAATACAATAAACTGTAAAACGAAAGCACACAACAATAACCGGAAATCTTAATAAATTACGTAAATGAAGTTAAAATATTCTTCTCTATTCTGTCGTTTAGTCTTAGTACATTGTTGGTGTAAAAGTAGGAACACATACATGGTTTCTTATACAGTGTATTATAACATGTTAAGGTCATTTCTAAAACTAAACTTCTAAAGATATTTCAATAAGCATTTTTATTTGACTATTCAAACTTTATGTTCCGCGCATTTAGACAGCGTCTTAAATAATATAAATATTCTATGATCAATTCTTGACGTTTGACATAATCATCTTATAGGACTTATATCGAAATGTTTTCTGATGTTGTAGCGTTTGGAGACGCGTTGTTACGGAGTCGGCGTATCAGTTCTGTGAGACTGTTTTTATCGTTTTGTTTGTTCATATGCTTTGTTATTCGTTTATGTTCGAATTCAAACAGAAGTCAACCATTTCCTGCAATGTAATATAATCTATTAATATATGGCATGCTAACAAAACGTAAAATATTAAGTTCAATATACTGTTAGCATTGTAGACATTATTTGTTCATTCAATGTGTTTCTAAATGCATACATGTACGTACACAAAAGACCTTCGGAAATAAAACGCCCCCAAAAATAAAAACTGCAAATTCCAACATTAGAATAGTGTACGTTGAAAATATACTGAGTATGTATTGTTGAAATAACTTTGAGAAACAAAGAAATTACCGCCAGGCTATATTCTCTAAAGAAACAGTAATAGGCAATATTAGTACATGCGAGTCATTTAATCTATTTGCATATTGCATGTGAAACTTATGCACTTTGATAGTTTTTGTATTGTGATTGGCACCAATTACTCTTTCAGACCGCCTCCAGTCCCTCAAAATGGCATTGACAATTGATAAACCTTAATAAATTTGCAAAATTTTCAGAATCGCTTTCAACGGATGTTGTTTTCATGAATAACATTTGTGAACGGATGTAATTAATAACATGATGATTGTTAAATTGACGAAACTAATATCATTCTTGAATAGACGTAGAAAAACAAGTTTGAATGTACGTAACGAAAACATTTGTGTAGTTGGACCTAACCAATGACATTCTTGATTGCACATAGCCATAAGTAACGTAAACATTTGTGAGGTTGGACCAGACCGATAAGTTATGGACGTAGCTACGATAATTATGAATGACAAAACCAATTACGAGAAAGAGGTTTGGAACAAATACATGTTGTTAAAGCATTGGACTCGGGTTTATCGAGTCTGTCCATCAATATACTTAACAAACTTCCTTAGTACTCAGTTGTTTAATATTATAAAAAATATTGCAGTCTCGGTTTGATTAAGGCTGTAGCACCGCTAAATGTGAAAATTCCGCTAAATGTAAAAACTTCCGCTAAATGTTAAAAAAAATCCGCTAAATGTAAGAAAACTTCCTCTAAATGTAAAAACTTCCGCTAAATGTAATAAATGACTAAACGCTAAATGTTATACATTTTAACATATAGCGTTTAGTGGAATCCGTTAACAGCTAAGTGTTAAAAGTCACTAAAGTTGTCTGAAATATGTGATGGCATGGACAGTTCTGCTTTAATCGACTCAGTTGTTTGAAATAATTACATATTTACAAAATAAAATGTTTATATTAACTTTGGGAACATGTTGTATCTTTAACTTATTTGCTCAAATGATGGAACTCGAATCATAAATGTGAGTCCATGATTTTATAACTTACTGTACATTTGTATCACTTTTTTTTGCATCCACTGTAAGGAACTTTTTCCAATAAAGCCTTCATAGACACTACTTAGCCTCTTTGCTTAAACATGATAATGATTACTTGTTATGCACTACCACCGAATGGTGAGGGGCATATAGTGTTGGCCATGTCCGTCTGTCAGTCCGAGTGCATATATCTCCTACAATTTTCAACCGATTGTGTCGAAATTTTACAGGATACTTGCCTATGATATGCATATCGACTGCCAAATTCGATCATGTATGATCAGATCAATGCCCTTTTTCGTTAAACTTTACGTTATAAGATCTTGTGCGTCTATCTTTTTCTACAGTTTTCAAGTGATTGTTTCGAAACATAATGCTTACCTTTGATTATCAAGATTTGCATATCGATTCGGTGCCAAATTCGATAATGTATTATCAGAGGTATGGCCCCTTTTTCAACAAATTTTACGTTATAATATCGTGTGCGTCTATGGCCTATTTTCAACTGATTGTTTCGAAGATACTTACCTATGCTGTTAAGATGTGCATATATCGAGTCGGCGCCAAATATAACTTTATGTTTGTATAATCCGAGGTACGGCCCTTTTTTCCGTAAAGATTTATGGTATATTTCTATTTCCTCCTACAGTTTTTCATTGTGTGTAGGGGAAGGGGGTGGGGGGTGGGTTGAGGGGAAGGGGGTGCGACCTTTTCGAACGGTATATACATTTTACCAGTGAATTAATGGTTATTACTTCACTGATTTTACCTTTTCTTTATATTAAATGTTTTTAAATAATGTCAGGGTTTATAAATACAATAACTAAAGATAAATTAGTTATTTTACTTTCGTAATTTTATTAATATAAAAACATGATTAATATTAAATTTTACGTTATCGCATTTGAATAAAATATTATTATATGCATTATTAATCGCATTTGGATATAAGTATTCAACAAATGAAGAAAAAACGAACTATAAAGAACCTAATAACATTATATTTCAGTAAAACAAATTTAAGACATTTGGCAACTGCTTAAAGATATTCCACCATCAATACTTATACATATATGTAATTCAAACATAGCATTGGTCCACTAGATTGTATGAACGATAACAGAAAACTGCATGATAAGTTGAATGGTATTGCGATTCATACATTTAAAAATGACAAGTGTATTCTCTGCATATTTCTTTCAACCGGCTTCAGTGAAAGTTGTGTCAGAGGTAGCACGTTCCAACTCAAGGGTTTCTTCTCTAAACGTTACCTGCATTTTTAAGGCCGAACTTCCCTATACATTTTGAGTTAAGGTTTTGTGTTTAGCTCTGTGTAGGTTAGATTCTCATTAACGGTATTGTATTCGCTAAAGATTTTAAAAGGTTGTATCTTGGGTAGAATATTTCAACACGCCGTTGCAATTGTGGGTGTGACATTGACCCTCTATGACTAGGGCAGATAACTTCTCAATTCCTACATTTAAAATCTGCGTTAAGAGCACTTTCTCATGCTCTTGCAGAGTGCGCAACTGCATAACAATTTTAGTCATTGTTGTATATTGGGCAATACATCCCATTCAGACATATTAAAATTGCATTTAATTTACCTGTTAATCATACTTTAAATTAATATGGTGCTAAGCTCGGTCACAATATGCTCAAGAGTTTTTCAAACGTTGGTCGAAGTTATGTGTAAATAAAACGAATACAGACATAGGAGTTCTATACCTACGACATTCTCACCGCTTCGGGTTCGAATCTCACTGGGGGCTCGACTTTCAAATTTGAAAGTGTCGATTCTTGCGGATGACGGGAGATATACAGTACTACTAGGTCTATACCCACAAAAAAATGGGATGGTCTGTCTCTAACACATAGATAATCGACCGCCATGTATGTCATAATGTGTGCTAAACGTGACGTAAACACCACAAACAAATAATTGACCTTCATTTTCGTGGACAAATATCTCTTATACTCCCTATTTCACCGGTATTTGCGTTAGGATCTATATGCACTAGTTTAGTTCATCTGTACTAAGATCAAATTATTATTTGTTTAGTACGTCACATTTTGCAATAGAGGTTTCACCTTCGATGATAATGTTTAGTTTTTCCTATTTATTTAACAGTCTGTAAATGTAAATGGTATCGCCAACATTTAACTGATATATAGATTAAAATATAAACATACCTGTTGTTGTCTTTAAGGACTGATATATACATACATTCTCCATGGTATTTTAAAGCATACAATTGCCCGGACCAGTCGCATTTGCTTATTATTCTCTCTTCTCGGTATGTGCAAAGTCATGTCCAAAATGTGCAAAAAGAACACGGTTACTGTCTGTATCGCGTGTACAAAAGCCTACGGTGGTATATATAGACTTCGTAACGTTGTAATATACGCTAAAATGAAAAGCAACAACAACAACAACAACAACGACGACGACGACGACGACGACGACGAAAAAACAACAACAGAAAACAACAACAGAAAACAACAACAGAAAACAGCAGCAGTAACAGCAGCATCAGTTTGTCGTTTTGACTTACTTTGATAACAACGTCATCGAGTCGATTAAAACAGCATTGTTCATACCCTTACATACTTCAGGCAACTTTAGTGACTTTTAACATTTAGCGGTTAACGGATTCCACCAAACGCTAACATTTAGTGGTTAGTATTTTTTAACATTTAGCGGAAGTTTTTACATTTAGAGGAAGTTTTTTTACATTTAGCGGAAGAATTTTAACATTTAGCGGAGGTTTTTACATTTAGCTGAATTTTCACATTTAGCGGTGCTACAGAGGCTGTTCAAGAACGGTATTGAAAAGTGCTTGCTACCGTTCACGCCTTCTAGCCTCGGGTTGAGCACAACTCAATATTTAAAATGCATTTATAAACACATTTGTTTAATGTGTTCATTAAAATGTGTCCATGCGAACGGAGCAGACGATTTAAACTCGTGATTTGTTTGCAGTTCAACTGTATTTCCAATAAAGCGTGACTGACAGTGATAAAACAATGAGAACATCGACCTATACTTAGGTGGGTACTTAGGACTTTTGACTAGTATACTTCACAGGACCATCTTTCTTAATAACCCATATGTCGTATGCTTACATTTTATTTCATTTTAATGAACACTGTATTCTCCGATATGTGGCCGTGGCAAAAGATCTTTATCGTGGAAAAACTGCAGATCGTCTTCTAGGCGTTTCTTGATCAGATCGTCTGTTAAAATGATTAGTTAAAAGCTCGGATAGTGGTGTGATATACCACCACCGCTACCACCACTACCACCACCAGCGTCACCCACCACAACCACCATACAAACCACCACCACCCCTGCCCACTGCAACCACCACCATCACCACCACCACCTCCCATCACCACCACCACCACCAACACCATACAAACCACCGCCACATACACCACCCACCAACACCAACACCGCCACCATACAAACCACCACCGCCACCCACCACCACCATACACACCACCACCATACACACCACCACCACAACCGCCACCCGCTACCATCACCACCACCATACACCACAACCATACACCACCACCATACACCACAACCATACACCACCACCATACACCATCACCACCACCACCACACACACCACCAACAGCAATAACCACCAACAACACCAACTCCATACACACCACCAGCACCACCCACCACCACCCACCACCACCACCACCACCATAATAGTGGTATCTTTGAAAAATCGATAATGCGTCTGTCAGCTGAACGTCGTATACATTATTACAGGTACAATCAATATCACGGGAAGATCCCGATATATTAATAGACGATGGTTAATTGTTAATACTAGACTTGTTAAATCAAGTACAGACGCTTAAATATCTACAAGTTGATTGATACAGTATGATGGCTAATTTCTGCCCTGTCGTCTTTTCGTTATTTCGCGTTGGTATTTCTGTTAATGTCTCGTTGAACTCAGATTGTTTTTAAATGATCAGTTGAAAGTCAGTAGACCTATAAAAATGATACTGAAAATGGACAAGACCATACCCGTAACAAGAGATACATGAAACATCTGATAAATATCAATAACTTATATCATAGGGTTGACATAACTTGTATTTGCTTGGGGTCATATTACATATCGTTATCAGTACATATGTGAATTTCTGTGTTGACGGTATCATCCTGTAGGTCAACTTGAGTTGTCTATCATCCAGACAAACACACTCAATCTGACATTTATTAGAGAAGGCAGAAGGCCCGCAAAAGGTTCGAATGATCGTGCCTGTAACATGAGTAATACCAGGACCTAATTATATACGTCTATCTACAGACACTGGTAATACATATCCTCTGATAAACGTGGTAACAGATTTATTTCATAAAATCATATGAAATGTGAACAAGCAAGGTTTTACGCAAGCGTACAGACGAGAAGTTAACATAATAATATATTAAGTCACTGGTGTTAAAACGATCTTGAAAAAAAAAATGTTGACACGGAGACATAAACACGCCACGACGGTTTTTTCTTACATTCTTCCCGATTTTTACCATCAGTTCTTCCTACAAAGCATTTTAAATCAATGTGGGCGACCTCGCTTCTCTCTGTTCAAATACCTTGAAAATGCCTTACATATTGATTACAATTCACTCTTGTAACACGACGTGCTATATATACACATTAGAACAGAAATACAAGTGTTCACATGTTAAAGGAATACGTGTGCGTTAGAGTGTGCATTTAATACAACACATATAAACTGTTCACTGTTATCATGTGTAATTATATGATTGCGTTTTCAAAGTGAAAATTGTAAAGGAACTGTTACTACCATTAGCAATAATGAAAACCATAATAATGAAAAAAAAGTTTAAAAAAAAGAAGAAAACAAAGAAAATCATCAGGCTTGAACCCAGGCTTCGCTGATATACATATAATAATAATAATTACATGCTACAATTTCAGTAGACTGGTTTACGAAAACATCATTTCAGCAAGTGAATGGTAACCTTTCAACCATCACATATGTGTTTATACCATTCAAGTTCTCTAGGAACTCAAATTATAAATCTTACATGAGTCACAGTCTGTTAACCATAGACAGATATAAAACCCATATAAGGGAATGAGCTTTGAGATGGTATTGCGCATAACTGTCTAGATCTGAAAATCAAGTATAATTCAGTATTTTCATGAAGGTATTTATTTTGTTTACTTTCATACTTACTGTGCATTTTATGGTGCCTACACGTCGAATATGAATCGAATGAACGTCCAGGGGCGTAGCTTCCTATAGGCCGTGTTTTTCTGAGAAATCGAAAAAAAAAATGCCAAAAATGCAGTAAAAATCGGAGACCTAGCGGTGTAAGGGGCTTCAGCTTCTTTTTAGTTATAAGATATATAATTTACGGTAAAAAGTAAGGATATTGATTCTGTTATAGACATATTCACCTTTACGAAATATACGTCAAAACGCACCTCCGACAGTCTATAGTTGAAAACAAATTTCCGATGGAGCATGCCCCCGGACCCCTCTAGAACTCGGCCTACACATCATATTCAGCCAAGCTACGCCCCTGACGTCTTATACATTCTTGAGAACATTCTTTTTCATCTTTCATCTGTGTATTCGCTTGTTTTTCTTGATAATTGTATATATATTTAAAGTTGCATTAAACTTATGTAAATGCAGTCACCGATATTGATTCTTTCCTGAGTTAGTCCCAACCACTACGGCCATCTTGCGACAGTTCAATTTACTTGAACAGTCGCCTATGTCACTAAAGACTAATCTGATATAACCTGTACTACTATTTTACATTTCCATCCTGAGAAGCGACATACAGACATAAGTTCATGAATATGTTGCATCAAGCTGTTTGGGCAATTTCTATGATAACTGTACAAGATTTGAGTAAAATTCAAGCATGCGAATTTCTATAAACCACCACCCACCCTCAACCACCTCCCATAGTGTGAAAACAAATAAGTACTACTATAAAATGCTAACCAAGTGACCTACACATATACTGTCCTCATGATTTGTTAGAAATATTATCTTTTTGTGAAAGTTTTGGGGTGTGTTAGAGAATAGTTCATGGCGGGGATTTCTTTATTTTCACTGTCCCGTTTTATTGGGATGACAGTATGGTTAATGTGAGGTTTGGTGCACCCTAGAGCCTGGTTTAAACCCCAGCGGCCTTTTTTGCCACTGACCCTTCCAAGGCGGAAGCCCTATTGTCAATCCTTTTTGTGTTTGTGACGTCATGTGCCTTTAGTCTTTGTTAACATTGCCATTCATGTTTGCGCGTTTTGGGGTTTACTGTGTTCTGTGAAAGCTGCATTTCCTGTTCGACATTTATACTTATTTTTATATTAAAACTACATGTTATAATTGTAAACTCATGTTCCCTAGATCCCTAAAAGTATGCTAATGTTCTCTTGCTACTTTCAAATAACAAACAATGTTCCAGGCCCTTATTATTGTTTCTCTGCGGTCTGAATAAAAGTCACAGTATTTAAAATAAAACATGTAATTAATGGTCGTAAGCAGATCTTAACACATTGATGTTGCCTGAATAGAATTTTAAAACGCGATTGTCATTGTCGGGATAGGTTTTGAATCAGTTTATCAGACATTATCAGACGTCATTGAATATGAATTGGTATGTATCACTGTGTAGCATGCATTTTTAGATGACACAAAAGAGTCATAAATTGACAACATATGTTGCTAACGTGCTTTTATACTTGCCAATTTAAGAATGCCGCACGTTATCAAAAGAAAGTAATTCGTGTTTATTATCAAGATTAATAATAAAAAGTGCAAATTCTATTCTTAAAGGGGTTGATGCATTATTTTGAACAACATTTATTTAAAAAAAGCTCTGAAAAAAATGAAAAAAAAGCTGAAAGAATTATCGAAATCCAACCAAAAATAAAGGAGATATGACCTATTTAAAATATGCATAAAATTAGGGCAAACAAAATCACTGCAAATGAAAAAAACACTTACAATATACATATTTTACATTTGTATATTTATTTTTAAACAATTTGCTGTGATTTTACTTTGCCTTAAAATATATTTTGTCAATATGCCGTATATGGTAAAAACGCGCGATGATGTCATCGTTCCAAGATGGCCGTCCATTTACATTTCTTTGCAAATTTTCAATCGGTCATATCTTCTTTATTTTTCATTTTATTATGATAACTCTTTCAGCTTTTTCAAGTTTCTCAGAGTCATTTTAAATGAACATTGTTTGAAAAAAGTGCATCAACCCCTTTCAATCGTAAGCGTGTCTTGATTTTTAATTTACATGTTCATACAAGTATGGCGAATTCGGTAAATTGAGCGATTAAATTCAGGGCATGACATCATAGATATCGAGTAGTGGACATCAGTCCTGTACACATGTAGCAATATATTTTCAAGATTTTTTTTTAGAAATTTCGGATATTCGACTAATGCCCACGCTGAAGAATACTCAGTGCCTGTAAATAAACATTTTACTGAATGCAGACCTAACGGCAAAAAAAATCAAGGTAAACATTCTAAGTGTAACATTGACCTTGTGGTCACAGGTGATTGGTTATATACTCGTAAAAATAAGTTTAGCAAGTAAACTGCATGGCAAATTCATTTGCGCATATTCTGGGCTATGCGTGGCAGAGGTCATTAACAATATAATTAACATGATTAGCAGATATATGCTGGGCATTGTGTTTGAAACGATATCTGCGATAAAAACAAAATGTTTTAATCTACCTGTTTTACAGATATTATAATTTCTTTCTTATTTCATTGTAAAGGGAGGTAATTTCAATGTTTTAAACTTTGGTTAGTTATTGCATTATAATGACAAGGTTAGTATCCATTGATTTTGCGGTTTTTATAACTTGAACTATTATTCAGTGACGTTTAACCATGTTCTTTATCATATTGGTATTTTTAAATATGAAATACGCTGTTTTAACTAAATGGGAGATAACTCTGATACTTACATTGGATCACAACTAATTAGTGAAAGAGAAGATCGCCCTATGTCATGCAAATGTTTTATAATACTTCACATTATAAAATCACATTCAATTTCTTTAAGCTAAATGTACTTAAAGACTTGTTAAACTTATTTTTATCATTATATGACAGAATTTTAGTGTACTTAGTAACCAACTTGTTTATCAGTATAGGACAGAATGTTAGTGTACTTAGTAACCAACTTGCGCTAGCCATTGCGTAAGGCCTAGAAATGCTATAACGGATCAACACATATCGGCGGTGTAGTGGTTATGTTCAGATAGTTTAGATTTACGCATTGATTGTTTGCTCATAAACACACTTTTAGGAACCATTTACAGTTGAACTTGCATTATATATTATATCCATTGCTGTTTTTCACATGTAAAATCGTCATATAAATTAATTTGAATTGAATTGAATTGATTGGATGCAGTTTGTCAAACTGAAACTACTTTATACGTGACTCATTTATATTCAACAGCTAGTACCATTTAAAATATAACGAGTGCAGTTTAAAGGCTAAAAAAGACGATCGAAAATGTTACTTCCTTTGACAAAGTAATCCACCATTTGTATGTCGGCCGTAGCAGACGTTAGATGTTAATGTCTAATTTAGGTTATTTATGTTAATTAAAACACTAAAAAGTCAAACATGATACATATAACTATATACAGGCATATTGTTTATTAACCTAGAATTACAGCCGTATGACTTGTGATAAACCTTGATATATACTTTCCATAGACCTTTTTTTGCCATTGATCGTTCCAAGACGGCAGCCCTATTGTCAACCCGTTTATGTTTGTGATATCATATCCTGAATTTTATTCATCTTTGTAATTATCTGTTTTCCTTACACTCGCTAAAATAGTAAATACAGCTGAAATTCTGAGTTACTAACCATGCTATTCTTATGCATGTGTCGATGCCTACGTCGTTAAACTGAAAGCTGATTATATGTTAAGACAAATCTTATTAATGTTGTCCTCATATTAAATTTGTTTAATATAACGTACACACCTACGGCACAGCTTACCATTTGAAAATGTAAGTGTTTATTTTTTCAAACATGTACACGCTGTTGTGAAGGATTTTATAATATGTGAAATAATACAAAGTGGTAGATCTATATTGTGATGACATGGTGTTTAAGCATAATATTGTTAATAAGTGCATATGTTTAGTTTAAAATGATGATCAATATGAAGGAGTTGTGCGAGTCCTGGGATGTTTGAATAGACCGTGTTATAATTTCAGCGCATGTGTATTCCGTTTTCGCGACTTGACACTGTTTACCGAGTAATAACTGTTGACATAGTGTGTTCCTGCAATGGATAGTCTATTCGTATTCTTATTTTGTATAAAGCAGTTCTCTTACCTGCTAATTTAGATGTTATCCAATGAAGTAGTTGATATCATACTTTTCAAAACCTTAGAATTGCTGTCGGCAGCCATGTGTGTTGCAATGCGTTGACGGAGAGTGTGTTTACACAGCAACGTCTTTCAGTTTTGAAAGTATGTTTAAAATGAATTGACAGATACATGACAAACCTTTGGTATAACTAGTGTCATGTTCAACTATGTGCTATTCAATTTAAGTCTGTAAGTTAAGTTTTCCCATGAAGGCGGTATGCTAGGACCCGTTCATAAAAAAAATGATACACAGGATAATTGTTGTTGTTGTTTTATTCAGCGGAAGATACACCTTTATATCACCGAGTGGGCACCAAAGACAATATTCTCACGAATAATACCTCAAGCGTTTACTACACTGAACCTAGTGTATGCCTCTGTCATCTCAATTACCACTCAGCTTCCGCCAACCACAAAATGTGTTTGCATTATCACAATTTTATTTTGTGTTTATTATACCCCTCGAAAATGGTTGACTGTCGTCCTGGAATGCTACTTTTCCTGTTCGATTTGTATAACTAATTTCAGCAGGGTATACGTAATTGAGCTTGTTTGTCAGTCCGTCTGACTACGCAAATCGTGTGTGTATTATAATTAACTCCTCATTTATCTTTAAGCTAATTGTTATCAAATTTGCTCTACTGACTTGGCATGATATGACGGTGATTATAAAGAAAAAACAATTTGGATTCAAATAATTTTATAGAGAGGATCTTACATGAGTGATTGTATATTATTGACTTTAATAAACGAGTTGGATAAAAGATATGATACGAGGATATTGCTATAGTCACGAATATAAGGTTCTGTTTATCACATAACTCTCGAAACCATAATAAAACCATAATAATTCAACATTCATTTTGAACATCCCGTCCATGTATGCAGAGGCCAATTTTCCTGGGTCACAGAAAGTAATTTTGTTTTATGCAAACAAGTACACAAAACAGAGTTCGCTTGATATCTGAGATTTTATTATGTTTCTCTGAAACAGAAAGTATTTTTTTTTTCTGTCTTTAATACCACTGCTTAGCAAAACAATATCTGATAAACAAATTAAAAGAACGATGTATAATGAATTAACAATAACTTATCGCATGCCTGAGAGTACTTTCTATTGTCCAAAGTCGTATGATATATTCAATACAGGAACACGAACATGTACTGATTTTCGTATAACTGCACACTTTTCAAAACGTATGCCGTTATACCAGATATTATACAAGGTGGCACGGCTACCAAAATTACTAGAAACAGTTTTTAAAAAATAAAAAAATATGCAGATATGGAAAGTGATCACACTATCTTTCAAGAACTTTCTTGTGAGACAAAAATACACGAAAAACACAATTCTAAGAAAACATTTTGCAAGTTTTCGCTAATAATATTCCGCACCTGAGAATCTGTAATTGTAGATGCAAGCAGGCTTGTATGTTTTATTTCGTCCAAAGCCTGAGATAAAAAATATCTTCGACCTTGTTCAAGAATCTATCAACTTCGTCCATGAATTGAGACAAAATTATGGCTTGATCATCGGCAATTTTAAAAAAATCCATTTACTTGAATAAGACCTACCGTTTCGTTTTCCCTGTATTTCACTACACGCACAAAATGAACGCTAAATCGAGCACGCGCTTAAATTTAACAATTCGATTCGTTGACCTTCTGTATCATATTAGTTTGATTGGTTAATTCGTAGCAATACACAGCAATACATAGCAATTCACGTCGCTGAGTCCAGATTATTCGCAGTAAATTATTATTATTTTATGAAGCAACCTACGGGGTATTTTCCATTTTCAAACAGTTTAAAATAATAAAAAATATTGTTTTTAAAAAACCGTTTTATATGTAGACATGCGATAAAACACTTTTAGATTGCCCATCTCGATGTTATGAGGATATATCATTTGATTTCGCCCCAGTCTATGATATATCCCCATAACACCTCTAAAATAGTAACCTCAAATCCATGTCAGAGAGTGACGTCAGAATGTGACGTCTGTGTGTTCGTCATCCAAAACGAAGTATTTAATCACGTCATGTGGTATTTTCAATTCAGCAAACAAAATCAATCAGAGTCACTGTCAATATATCGAATGAGTTTTCTGGATAGTTGTTCAGGGGATAGGTCTGTTGACTTTTGGAGTAACGTTACATGGATGTTGAAACTCGCACCGTAAATTATGGCAGCGGACATCGCGAGTATTCAACCACGAATATTCCAGTAGTTGCCGCATTGACCAAGCTTGATGAACCAACCTGTGACTGTGTAACGTTTTGTTGTGTTGACACATTTTGTAGGATTCTAGGCTAGTGATTTCTCTGTGTTGGTTTTGGGTTATGTGATTGTTATTGTTTATTGACGCGATGTTTTCGTGTCCGGATATCTGCATAGTCTGAGTTGGAGGGACATTTACTATCACTCAACTTTTGGACAAGCTATTTTCTGGCGCTACTGAGTATGGTTTGACAAATGTTTATTGGATTCATTCCGGCACCTTCAACCATTGTCTTCTTCACTGTTTGCATTTTGTTCACACCAACAGGATTACGTTTGAACCAGGTTTCCACGTTTGAAGGTGAGTGTTTAGTTGTTGTAGCAATGTAGAATTGATGTGTTGGTTCAGAATATCCAAGCTAGTACCATTCAAAAACTCATGGTCACTTTCATCCTGTTTTAGCGAAACATCGCCCCAAGACTTATCTCTATGTTTCGCACAAACTCCTAGCCCAAAAGGAACGGTGGTTTGGAACCACTGCGTTTGAAGAATGCTGTCAGGAGAGGAATCTCCCATCTACTTCTTCGCTAGAAATAGCGTCACTTCTGTTAGGCAAACTCCCAATTCCATCACGTTTTAAAAGTTGTTTTTGTTTACATATCAAGAAGACCTCTCTGACCTGTGCAAAACTGGCTCCAGTGCCCAGTGGCAATGTTCCCCATGTTCCCCATAGCTATGTCTACGCAACTGACGCTCAAAGCTTCCCATCATGTCTCTTAAACTACTAGGCTCATAGTCATCGCCATTGGACTTTCGTACGCTCAGTAAGGAAAAATCTGCTTTTGCAAAGGGGAAAATTCTTGAGTCAGGATGTCTTGTATTGTTCTGGTTTCATTGATATTTGACTGTTCAAAATATGACTGTAATATTTTCAAATCATTCATTGTTTTCGATAAAGAATCACCATGCAATGTATTCCTACGCCCTGTCAAAACAATAGACACAGATGGCTACATTACGAATACGATTTCAGTGGTAGACTTGGTAAAGATTGATGGAATGTTGAAACATCCATGTACTCGAACAAAAGTCAACATACCAATCACCTGATAGTATTTTTGTTTGACTGTTAATTGATAAATTTATCAATATCATTTTCATTTTACCAAAGAAAGCTGGAGTTACATAAGTCGCCGTTTCACCTACTAAAAAAAACGTGCGACCTTTTCCATCAATCTTTACCAAGTCTACCACTGAAATCGTATTCGTAATGTAGCCATCTGTGTTTATTGTTTTTACTGGGCGTAGGAATATATTGCATGGTGATTCTATCCTCATTTGCATCTGTAATACACTGCTATACCAGGTTATATGTGATAAAAGAGTTATAACCCATTTTGACTTAGCCATTCTCAAATTCACTTGCTAATGAGAAACGTACCCAGTCTAACTCCTCATGTATCTGTTAGTGGATTGATTTTTTAATTTGCGACAGTGACTTGGCATGATATAAGGATGATAATAAAGAACAGAAAAAGAACAGAAAAAGATTCAAATTGTTGTAGAAGAATCATGACCCTTTTTTTCGACTTCGTTATTCTCAGATTCACATGGTATTGAGATACATATCTCATGTATCTTATTCTTAATTTAGCCTTAGGTGAGTTGTTTGCCATGACGACTTGGCATGATATGAGGATTATCATAAAGAAAATGAATTTTGATTCTATTATTTTTTGTAAGAGTTGATCACCCTTTTTAGACTAAGTAATGCTCAGAGGCAAATGTAGATTACTTTCATGACATACTCGATCAGTACTTAAAGAGTCTAACATTTCTTTCCGTGTGCTAGTCGTTAGCCTTTGGTGAACGTTCTAGTCTGTATTGTTTAATAGTGAGTACGTAGGTCAAACGCAGTCTTCACATTTATCCTCTATAGGCTCATCTCCACCCTCACCTCCTCCCCACCCACCCCCCTCACCCACGCACCCTTCCGTCACTCCTTCCTCCCACCCACCACCCCTTATCCCACCTCTCCCACCTATTATGTATTATCTCTACATGTCCTCTATCTCATATGTTCATACTGATCAATGACAGTTCATCTTTAAAATGGCTTAAAATGGCGTCTTTTGTGTATTGTCTTTTTCATTGTATAGTTAACTTGATCTATGTTTGTGGTACAGTGCTGATCTACGGTGCCATTGTATAGTTAACTTGCTCTTTGTTTGTGGTACAGTGTGGATCTACGGTGCCATTGCGTTTGAGTGCTGTGATTTCTATATGGTCATTTTTTTCATTTATATGAAGAGATGCCCTTTATTCTGATGGTATATGTAAAGTTGTCTTAATGTGATCTATGACAAATTGAAAAGTCGAGCTTCGCTGTTCTCTACGGTGTCCTGTTAGGGTCATATTACCATCGCATCTTACCATCGACCATCGACCTAGGTCGATGCTCGATGGTAAGATGCGATGGTCGATGGTAAGATGCGATGGTAAGATGCGATGGTCGATGGTAAGATGTGATGGTCGATGGTAAGATGCGATGGTAACATGGCCCTAGCAGGACACCGTAGTTCTCCGACGGCTCCTGGTAAAGTATAGTTATTCAATGTCTCTATCAATTCAATGTGAAAACCATTTTAGTTCCACTAATAGATTAATTGATAAATCTTACTGCAAAAGCCTATGTTTTATGTAAGGCCAAAAAATAAAATACCTGTGTTTCCGGTGGCCCGACCGACCCTATGTTTAAGGGGCAGACCCTAAAACTTTTTATGAAAAAAAAATAAAAATAAATAAAAAATAAATAAAAAAAGATTTCTTTTTATTTGTTCTGAACAATGATTTATCACAATATATCGAGGTAAACTGACATCAAAGAGAAACTTGCAGCTGTATCATCAACTTGTATGGGGCTTATGAGATAAATACATGAAGAATTTCACAATATCTTGCTCCAAAAAAAAAATTAAAAAAAATGCCTACTTTAATACGGTATTACCGACCCTATTTTTTTAGAGCATGCAATAGGAAACACACCTTTTTTTTTTTTTTGGCCTAACAAATAAGTAGTCAATTTTTCGTGATATTTTCTTACATATTAATCATACAGGGCCAAACATACGTCCATAGTAAGTGCATTTGCACCTTTTGAATGAAAAATAATCACATTATGATGGTATTAGTTTAATCTAATATGTTAATAGACACTCAGATTTCTTTCAGATCGTCTCCGATCCCTTTATCACAGCGACCAAGTAGCCGATAGTGGACAAAAATGCCTTACAATTTTATTCGTAAACTCAAACAATTATAAAATATTTATATTTTAAACTATTCAACGGAATCAACTCATGTATCTTACAATTTCAAGACAATATGTGAGTGATTTGTGTTTGCAGAAAGACATTTTTAATCAACTCAATATACATGGCAAATCAGTAGACTATGTTGGGGTTAGTTCCTGTCAATAGCAAAACAGACTACATTTTCCCCCTCTTTGGCTGAGAAAATTCCCCTAAAAAAAACAACGCGCTCCCCCCACCCCACCCTCCTGTTGAAGGGCCTGGACCTCTTCCCCTATTTCCGTAAATAAGCCCTGCTAGTAACCATGAATCACGTCCTTGTACACACATGTGCATGGCGTAGAATTGCGATATTATAGTCGTCAGAAAATATTATCCTAGTACGCCAGAGACTTAAAGATATCCAGTTTCGTGTCAAAAGATTAGTAATTTCGTGTATATAATCAATAACATATCACATATATAGAGAATAATAAATGGGTATATTCATGTCACCTATATCAGGCCTGAGACGCCATATCAGAACAAGATCTTTAGTTCGAGGGCTGATATGAGTCGAGGGCCTCATATATGGTGTGATATGAAAATAAAAATGTTTTAATATTTTTTTTATCATATAGATCTATTTTTGCAATGACTTTGATGAACTGCCAACTTCAGATAACCCACTTCGGGAAAAAATATATTATTAATAGATCTAGTCCATTCTGATGTGTTCATGTATGTCGCGTAAGTGGTACACTATATGTATTTTCCCCTTAAACTTGATTTATAATGAGTGTCCAAGAATTTGAAATTGTCTAATCAAGAAAATGAATGACCACGGATATAGCCAATAACCTGGCGCGAAAACAGGCTGGAAGCGCAGACGACAAATCATACACGTGACAAATCGTATACAGTCGTAACTAATCGGTAATTTCCGTGTCTCTCCGTTTAAGGAATCGAGAAGAACATTCGGTTATTTCCGTGATATGACTTTTTATTTTTTCACCCGTATGGTAAGCTTTTAATATTGCCCGCTAAATCCTGATTGATATGACCAGCTAAGTATATGTCGTATCGTTTATTAAAAAAACGTATTTATATAGGCAAGTATCAGATAAATATTGATATTACACCCTTATCCGTATTATTGGGAGGGCGGGTGGTTCTCACTATTGTACTTTTCCAATTCTGCGCTATTGTATAGCGATGTGTCTTGCTTGCAAACCAGGCCGGATAACATTAAATTGACCACTGCGTTAAGTACCGCCAAATACTTTTCAACGAAATGCATGCTTATCGCAATAGTCCTCAACTTGAACGCTTATATTGATATCGACCACGTAACTTCTTATAGATATCGTCTGCTGTGCAAATTAATAAATGTAAATTTATATATCAAACCATATTACGCTAAATGTATAGATAGCGGTTCAGTGTAATCAAACGTTATCATCATACACCAGGCGTGTAGGCATAATGTCATCTATCAAATTAAATTCTTTATAAAATAATGACCTTCATCCGGAACGATCTAGAAGTACTAGAATATGTTCATCGACACGTGACAGTTTACTCTTCTTTTATGATAGCTTTATGTTTATTTATTTTGACTTTGTGTAAACTGTGTGTAACCGTATTAACAAACTGGAGTAAGAGCGCGTATTGCCGTCCTGAGCACCGGGTGCAAGTAAATAAATAGGTTTTTAACTCTTTACTACTTTCTCACAATATAGTTATTATATCTCACAATAAAGCTACCTATTTTTGTAACGAGATTCCACCTCACGCAATTAAAGGGACACATGACAATCTTGATTTTTTTTAAATCTCGAGGCGTCCCGTTAGTTTTACTATATAACTTGCATTTGTTCAATCATTAATATTAATTATAAGAATAATGCGTAACAAAATATGTATGCATATTTCTAACTTTTGATTTTAATGCACCAATAATATATTTATATATTTGGTAGAATACTTGTAGTGAAGACAAAATGAAGAATCATTTTTTTTATTACAAATTTGTTTTATTTATTTATACAAATCGAGGCATTATTTCAATGCTTGATAACGACCTCATGATTGCCATGTGTCCCTTTAAGATCTGAGTAATCGCCGAGCATACTGCCTTTGATGGCAGCTTACGCATGTCTGACATTGTATGCTTTAATTATATGAATAGCATGTCATTCACTTATTCCATATTGTTTAGATGAAATGTTTTAAATGTATCGGAGCGTGAACACAGCTCCGAAGCATGCGTTGAATTAAATTGCATTGTTGTTTAACATGTCAATGTATTATAGTACAGTATACAGTACATTTCAACTAGGTTCAAAACGGAAAGGTCGTAAGTGGTTGAAACGGGAAGTGGTTAAGATGTCGGATTGTATAAATTAGTAGGCAAGTATATTTTACTGTAAGATAAAGTATTTTGTTTTAATATGTTTCAAACAACGAATGACCACGTCGAAATATTGGTCATCAACATATATTATTTAATGTTTCATGTCGCATGTGTATGTTATATATATTTTGTTATATACTTGTTATCAACCAATATTATGTTACAAGTGTTACTTCCTGATACACAAATAAACATATTCTTCATTTGTTTTTATATCGTATCTCAAATGGCGTTTAACTGGTGTAACAGTATGTTTGTGTTTATTTGTGTTATTGGTTGAAGAAATTATTGATTAGTATGAGCGCATTAAAGGTATTGATTCCTTTAAGTTACTGCAGGTAATATGGACGAAGGTGTAGGTATCATGTCGGATAAACATATAGTCGTCGTAGTGTGTTTCGTTTTCACATAAATTTCGTGTATGTCATATTTGTACGATTGAAATAAAAAACGGGACGTATTATGACATTAGGGTTGTCCGTTCATCGGTACGTCCGTAAATATTTAAGCATTCCGCTTCTAAATTATTACGGCCACTTTCATAAATCGTTACTCCTGATGTGAGAAGGAACCCCATTGCTTTTTGGGATCAGTAGGTCAAAAAATAAAAGCAATAATGTATGTTTAAATTGCAAGTAGACGCGTGATGCAACTTGTGTTTATCTTCTCATTGTCTATAAAATGTATATTAATATCCACTATTTATTAAGTATCATTCAAATATTCAAATGTCATTAATCTTAGATTATAGCACTTAAAACCATGACACTTTATAGGCATATTGCCTTTGCTGAGGGGAGGCATCCTATTTCTGTTGGTATTAGTAGGTCAAAGGTCAAGGTCGCCATGACTACATACGGACATGATAACTCCGGAAGTATGGCACCTATACCCATGAAACTTCATAGGTATACTGCTTGCTGAGAGGGGAATTTGGGATTTGTAGATCAAATGTCAAGGTCGCAATTACCTCATATGCGAATACGTGTTCCACAGGATAACTCCTAAATACATAAAAGTTCCTAAGTACAGTGCTCATGATATATTGCTTTTGTGGTCAGTAGATCTGACAATGACCCTATCAGGCGAAACACATTCCCCACTGTAACGTGTAAACACATTCCCCACTGTAACGTGTAAACACATTCCCCACTGTAACGTGTAAACTGTCTCACCTACTATCTTGAAACTTTACAGAAATAATAACCATGGTAAAACAATGACTACTTATAATTTTGCGATAAGTAGGTCAAAGGTTATGGTTACTTTGATTCGATCATAACAAACGTCTTCCATATCAATCATACCTACAATCCTGAAGGTTATTCAGCTCATATCCTAGTGCAACACGCAGCCTTATTGATTTAGTTGGTAGGTCAACGTCAGGGTGAATGGGACCTGTCGTTTCCAAAGGTCCACTCTCATACTCTTACTAAGGTTATTACTGTCTTCAGAATCAAAAGTCACATGCCTACCTACCGACTTAAGAAAATATTCGGTCGGGTCACAGCAAACGCATTATTGTTTAAGAATGGCCTACATGGTTCAATATTGCTATTATTTGTACATATAATTCAATAAGCCCCATACGAACAGAACAACAACGCGTCGAAACTGTATTGTGACTCAGTTTTTTAATCCAAATAATATATACTCAGTTGCAAAAGAAATTGGACACTGAGATATGATTAGATTTAATTGTATAAAGTATTTTTAGAATTAAATCGACAAATTCCAAAATGAATATGCCATGTTTGGTACCAAAGTGTTTATCATTCCATTGCCAATATCATGTTGTCATTTGTTTTTCAATAGGTCGAATCATTAAGGGATTGTCGCTTGATAAAGAGGATAGGGTGTAAAGTAAAATTTTCAAAGTGTCCAGTTTCTTTTGCAACTGAGTATAGAATTGATTGCAACCAGTCCTTTAAAACGAAAAATGAGGTTTGGTAAAACAACGAAAGTAGAGGTTAAAATAATTTGGAGTTCGTTTAATTTTATGAAAAATAATGCAATGGTGAATTGTATTGCCCTCCTATTTTCTATTATAATGACAAATGAGCATGCACGAGTGAGTGTACATTAGAGATAATATATCGTTACTGGACGCTTCAAACAGCTTCAAACCGGAAGAGTCTCAAATATCTTTTTCGAAAAGTGTACTGTTCAACAGTCTCGAAAATCGATATTCGTATTGGACGTTAAACCGCAATGTATCGGAGAAATCGTATAAAACTAGTGTCGTCTGCACAACATCCACCATGACAACAAAACTACCATTTTGTTTTCTGCACACGTACAAACTCGTAAATTTTCGAAAATTACGGTGAGGCATTATACAACATCATATAATAAGGCCCTATAATTACAGTGTGAGCTCTGTGTTGGGTTGGTAGATTGTGTAACGTATAATCACATGTCAAATGGACGCTTTATTCATGAAAAAAACGACTGCATTTTAAACTGCATCTCTAGAACGTTCACTTAAATGTAAACATGGCTACAGAGCGGTTACACGAACTAGTGGGTGCACTTTATTGGTATCCCGGTTATATGTCGCGGTGTAATTTTCACTCGATTCATTCCGGGTGACTGCGTATGGAAAGCCTCGGCTGCCTTCTGTTGGCCTTTTGCATTTTGTGCAGTACGCTTCCTAAGTTGTCCTGTGCATTTTCTAAGTTGTTATGTGCATTTAGTAAGTTGTTATGTTCATTTTCTATGTTGTCATGTGCATTTTCTAAGTTGTCTTGTGCATTTTCTAAGTTGTCATGTGCATTTTTCAAGTTGTTATGTGCATTTTCTAAGTTGTCTTGTGCATTTTCTAAGTTGTTATGTGCATTTCGTAGGTTGTTATGTGCATATTCTAAGTTGTCTTGTGCACTTTCTAAGTTGTTATGTGCATTTCGTAAGTTGTAATGTGCATTTTCCAAGTTGTTATGTACATTTAGTAAGTTGTTATGTGCATTTCGTAGGTTGTTATGTGCATATTCTAAGTTGTCTTGTTCATTTTGAAGTTGTTATGTGCGTTTCGTAAGTTGTTATGTACATTTAGTAAGTTGTTATGTGCATTTCGTAGGTTGTTATGTGCATATTCTAAGTTGTCTTGTGCATTTTCTAAGTTGTTATGTGCATTTCTTAAGTTGTTATGTGCATTTCGTAGGTTGTTATGTGCATATTCTAAGTTGTCTTGTGCATTTTCTAAGTTGTTATGTGCATTTTCTAAGTTGTCATGTGCATTTCATAAGTTGTTATGTAAATTTCGTAAGTTGTCTTGTGCAAACTACAAGTCGTCGTTAAGTAGACTTTTTATCGGAATAAGTTTTGAAGGAAACACCGGTAGAAATGGCGGCTCCAGGAGCGGACGCTATGCTCTGCCTAGATTAAAGATATTGGGCTAGGTACATTATACAATAAATTCTTAGAACATAAAACTGATTTCAAAATGTGTAAGGGATTGTCTAAGTGGAGTTAATAAATCTTGGTCTGAAAAAACAAACAAACAATAAATAAATAAATAAAAAAAAAAACGTGTTATTTGTTTGTCTTTGTGTGTAGTCCTAAGGTTTATAGTCCTCCATCTTTTAACCAATAGGACGTCCTAAAGGTATAGGTTCAATAGAGTCTGGACTTCACGTGTTATTTGTTGAAAACAAACATATTTTAAATACGCTGAGACTTTTTTTCAGGAAAACTTAAAACATGTTTGTTTTCAACAAATAGCATGTTAATATTACTTTTATTTAAACATATTTTTCAATTTATTATCATTATTATTTGTTAGTTCCCAACACTGATGGGTAGGGGCTACGTGCTTCTCTCTCCTCCCTCCCCCATTTCTCCCTTCTCCCTTCTTATCTCCCTTCTCCGCCCCCTTTTTGTCTCTTCTCTCTCAGAGTGCTGATAAACAAGGGACGAAATCCATAAACGTATCTATCGTGGAGTCAGAACGTGTACGGCAGACAAGATAATGGTCAATTAAGGATTTTGATAGGATATAGTCTGTTTTACCCAAAATGACTCTCAAACTATGATAATTCTTCATAATTTTGTTTTTACAAACTTGCTATTTTAAAAACCTCACGCCCCTTTCTCTCCCGACTCCCGTCCTCTTGTCTTCCGACCCCCACCCTTATCTTCCGTACCCACGGCCACCTGTACCACACCTCCTGATACTGCCACCTGTGACCCGATCTATTGTTTTCAGACCAAGATTTGTTAACTTCACGTCAGACAATTTTGAAATCAATTTTCTGTTCTAAGAATTTATTGTATATAGCCCAATTTTGTTCAAGTATGCAGAGCATAGCGTTCGCTCCTGGAGCCGCCATTTCTACCGGTGTTTCCTACAAAACCTATTCCGATAAAAAGTCTACTTAACGACGACTTGTAGTTTGCAGAAGACAACTTACGAAACGCACATAACAACTTAGAAAATGCACATAACAACTTAGAAAATGCACAAGACAACTTAGAATATGCACATAACAACTTACGAAAAGCACATAACAACTTAGAAAATGCACATAACAACTTAGAAAATGCACAAGACAACTTAAACAATGCACAGAACAACTTAAACAATGCACATCACAACTTACGAAATGCACATAACAACTTAAGAAATGCACAAGACAACTTAGAAAATGCACATAACAACTTACAAAATGCACATAACGACTTACGAAATGCACAGGTCAACTTAGAAAATGCATATAACAACTTACAAAATGCACATAACAAATTACGAAACGCACATGACAACTTAGAAAATGCACATAACAACTTACGAAATGCACATAACAACTTACGAAATGCACAGGACAACTTAGAAAATGCACATAACAACTTACAAAATGCACATAACAACTTACGAAATGCACAGGACAACTAAGAAAATGCACATAACAACTTACAAAATGCACATAACAACTTACGAAAAGCACAGGACAACTTAGAAAATGCACATGACAACATATAAAATGCACATAACAACTTACTAAATGCACATAACAACTTAGAAAATGCACATGACAACTTACTAAATGCACATAACAACTTAGAAAATGCACAAGACAACTTAGAATATGCACATAACAACCTACAATATGCACATAACAACTTAGAAAATGCACATAACAACTTAGAAAATGTACAAAACGACTTACAAAGTGTACTGCACAAAATGCAAAAGACCAACAGAAGGCAGCCGAGGCTTTCCATAACTGCGCGCTCATCCATTCGGCATATGCCGTCTAGCCCTGTAAAATAGCTCGGCACATTTCGGTGTACCGATCACGTGACCGGTTCAGTCCGGGACATCCCGATCGGCATACGAATAAAGTGCACCCACTTGAGCGTTTATATTAGTCACTGCCGGCAGTATGTATTACACAATTAATTAAACTTGGTGTAGCTCAAACCAGCAGTCAAGACTATATAATATATAGATAGTCATTTAGACGCATTTTATTTTTATATAACCGTTGACACATTTCAGCTGATGATATTTGGATTTTAAAGTAAAATATTTAGACACTAAAAGCTATATGCATTTTCAATGTGTCGAATTTCCTACTAACATGTATATGCCTTGAAATGACATTAACCTTATGAAGTTGTTCCCGGAAATGCCACTCCACAGCATCTAAATATGTTCGCATACAACTTATAATAGATTAACGCTACGAGAAGAATTTATTTTGTTATCGAAGTACTATTAAATT
>JAWPHD010004052.1:0-198831 GCA_037043455.1 Cyrtodaria siliqua
CAACATGACCACCATCAAGTGAAGATTTCCCTATATAAATCGAGCCCAGCAGATAAATAATCTATTTATTACATATCAAATCGCTTTGTGTATAATTTTAACCCTAAATTATTTGTTTATTGAACGTTAAGGGTGGATAGAGTCTACGTCCAACAACACTTATTGGACGGCATATTTCAACATCAGTTATTTTGTGGTTCGGAGTTACTATTAGAGAATGTGAATATTCTTTAACTGAAAAAAATCCCAATCTATTCCGATGTAGAAAAATGTAATAAAAACATTTCACTACTAAGTACTAACACTTTGGAAGGTATGTGCACTGTAGTCAATAAATCCGTTAAATATTAAGTTATTCTCATTCGATCGTTTTTCTCTCCATGAATCCAATCAAAAAGTCAAGTGTTTCGCCACCATACACAAATCCTTCCCCGGAATAGTTATAATTGTCCTTGAATTTTCTCGTGGTAGGTCACCAGGCCAATTGAGTTATACCCCATTCGATCTGTTTTTTCCAGTTTTTTTCCCCATGATCCAATCAAAAAGTCATGTGGTTTCGCCACCATACACAAAATCCTCCGCCGGGAATACTATATTGTCCTTGGTCCTTGAATTTTCTCGTGATAGTCACCAGGCCATTTTAAAACCTTTTAATTTCATCCTCCAGCAAAGGTCCTCCATCACTTGGTGGGAAGCCAGGACACTGTCTGAAAAGAAATGAAAGATATATATGAACAAATTTACTGAAACGGAAAGTAAGATATATAAGAATCCTGTTTATTTACACATATAATATATCAAAAGGCCACGGCGTACACCATTTCACGCCGAGTGAGCAATTTACAAATCGCGTAATTACGTGGAGTTTGGGTGATAAACTACTCGGCGTGGAATCCGGCTCTCGACAACTTACGCCGTGATGCTTCGCGCATAATGCCAGGATACATCGCGTATACAAACTCAGAGTTTGCTGAAATCGAAACTGCACAGGTAAAAGTGCAACATTTATTACTGCAGTTATTCTAATGCATAATTATCATTAACGTTAAAAAGGCGGAAGTCATTGACAATTTTTTATTTTTGTTTTTTGAAAATTCCGAATGCCCGGATAATGTCACGATAATTATATAGCGGTTCCTATTACCGGCTTCGCGGCGACTGACATAAAATACCATTAGTCATTACTATATCTGGAAATTTTAATCTTTTATTTATCGGTTAATTATGATTTACGATTCTGCTGTTGATTATTATTATATCGACGAGTTTTTATGGTAAAAATAATAAAACAAATTGTAAAGATTCCGGGTCATTAAACCCGTTCTTAGTAGCCACTTTCTAAAACAGGTACCTACATCGCTAGGGATTATGGGTATCCAATTATTTATGGTCGGTCGCAAGAGAACTGATTTATTGGACAAACAAGAAACGGAAAAACTTGATAAATGCATTCCATATTTTTTCTCGAAATGACTTTTTATGTATTCATTATAATATCAGTCATGTCAAGTTGCACGGAAAAGATGCACTCGCGTTTGTATATTCCTGCCGACTGAGTCTTTTTCCAAGCGCGATTGTCGGACAAAGTGATGTTGTCGGAAAATTTAGATTTGTTCCAAAAATATATCGCCAAAGGTGTGCACTCATGGTTAACTGGATTCTATGCGGGAGTGTGATCATCCGAGCGACTCTGAGTACTTCGCCGCGAGGATCCGCCAAAATCAAACACTGAGTCGCGTAGATCGCTCGCACTCAATAGGCCAAACTCGGCGAATCGAGTAAAGTGTGTGCTTCGCGTGAGCGTACTGTACATGTTGCCCCTCTACAGAGGTAGCTTTAATACCTTTTAATTAATACAAGTAACATTACCAATTATAAGTTTGCAGAGAGTCTTGTTTCCTTGGAAGGGAAATTTCCCATTCATATTGATTTTCGCCATCAATCCCTATTTGACATCGTCCTGAAAGAGAATAAGGACCTTTAGAGAACAATCAATTGATCTTTAGTATTTTACTCTTTCCACAGTGTTTCATACTCAGCGCCAGTTGGGTAATTGGCTGCTTAAAACAATGTTGCTGCAAAACAGATTGGATAACCCACCCTTTCAATCCTGCGCGTTATGTACTACAAATCGGTCCTGTTTACAATGGTTATACAATTTATCGCTATAGCCTATAAGAAGCGCTTGTTCAAGCTCAAATCAAGATGGATATAAAAATAGCTGGGGCCTAGAATTAATGATTTTTTGTTTGCCATCACTTGACTCAGGGACTTTAGGTACTGCGATAGTATGGCTGATGGGGTCATTGTCGTTCCGTGTACTACAGAAAGGTACCCCGAGGTACATCTATGTATACAGAAACAAACCCGAAAATCTTTGAATCCAGAGTGGTCCCCAAATATACAGATTGTACCCGGACAAACAAGTTCTCATTGGGGATTGAAACAATTAGAAACTTGATAAACAGCTACTTAAACAATATTGTTTATCATTAACTATTGCACTATTGTTCTTAAAAACATATTTAGGCTGCCGTAGTTAGTAATAAATCTAGAATTGTATTGTCATAAAACCGGAAGTTGTAAATCATCAAACCCCGCACAAAAAAAGTAAATACAAATACACAGCTCGACATTCAGGAATAGTTTAATTAAGGAATCCCTGTACATTTATTTTCCGAAGCCCCCACCGGTTGCCGGGATGTAAGCTACGGCACTGTGTGCAAGTAGAGCCACACACGTTGCTTGCAAGATCTCCACCGTAATTTTTAATCCAAGCATTCTTTGACCCCTAAAAGCCTCTTTTTTTTTTTATCTTTTTTGTGTGTGGCTTTTTTAGGCAGATGAAATATCAAATTGTAAAAAGGGCAGGTAAGGTCAGAGAATGCTCGGATTATGGTATTTGTGTGTTGGAGGGTGGGGTGGGGTAGGAGGTGGGGGGGTGGGGGCATAAAAGCTTTTCTCCGAAACGAGGCTGCATTGATAATTAAAAATTGATTGTGATTTCTGATTGTGTGCAGTATCGGAAAGAACATTATCCTCAAGAGACAAGTTGTTGGATAATGTTTTTTGAAAAAGAAAAAAAAAACCCAAAAAAGATGATTCCAACGACTACGAAATCGATCGGGATTCACAAATATTTTACACAAACTTTTCTCATCAAACAAAGTAACACTGACTTACCACTTCGAACTTGCTCACCGATGCTTTTGGAATATTGAAATATTCGATTTTATACACACATTTCTTTGTAAACAAGACACAATCTCAGTTTTCCGCGTGAAATTTTATATCCCTGCATTTGATTGGCTGGGTCAGCATTTCCGTTAGTGGCCTCCTAGCGGATATCCAGGGGAGGTAACATCTGTTATAAACTTCCGACCGAATAATTAGGATAAACGTTTTACGGGTTACGCTGCCTTTGCAATAAAACGTATACGACATTTTATTCTTGCAATTAGGCCTAACGTACGTTTCTTGCAAAACGAATACTTGCAAAACAAATTTCGCGGATGCAATTCGTCAATATATATGTAATTAAAGAGGAAATTTAAGGAGTACTGTATATAATTCTGCAATGATTAATGGTGTTATCTATCACATCTTTCATTTACCTACACCTCGTTATTAGTAATTATATGATTGATATATCATATATATATATATATATATCCACAATGTTGAAAGGTCAACCTTTTATCAACGTCTATACGACGTTACAATTCTAACGATGTTCCAACGTTGGGAACGGTAACGTTGAATCAACGTTGATACAACGTCAGTCTCATACCCATACAGGTTGCGTACAGCTAAATATAGCCTGGCTGAAGCCCCGCCTTTTGTTGTGTACGATTCAGTACAGAAGTGAAAGTTCACAGAGTTCACAGAGGTCAGCAGATATAACTTTGAAATATTCAATATGCATTTTCAGGAAGGATAAACTATAGGTAAAATAATTCCCATCAGCTAGGATCATTAAATTAAATAAAAAAATATTTTTTAATGTTTTTGAAAATTTAACATCCATTGAAATTGCATGTCAATATTCAGTGCGGATTCAATAGTGTTTGTAAACACAGACATGTGCAGAGAGTTTGAGCAGAAAAAATTGTCTTTTTCACACTTTCAAAGGCTTTGTGATGGAAATATCTATGAAATAAGGTAATGTAAAGAAAATCTGGTGTATAATTCTTGAGATATTAGCTGACAGGTGCAACAGGAGGTCTATGGGAAAGTATTTAGTTTTCTGCAACCTATAGGCTAGATTCTGCATATGGTAAAAGTGAAAGTAGACATACTTTTTTTCTAACACAATGATTTGAAAGTGTGAGAAATGTTAAATTATGGTGTATTTTGACTTATCTTATAACTCTTTTCATGTTTTTTAAATATTTCCAAGTTTTATGATGCAAAATAGTTATTTTAAATTATTTTATTAAGGGTTGTGGACACAAAATTAGCCATACCTGACACCTGGTATACAAAATTGGCCTGTAATGCACATGTTTGACACAGTTAAAGATATATCTAGTAAGTTCTATTCATTTCTGAGGGCTTTGCATACGTTGTTTGGCAAAAATGTCAGTAAGCGACAATCTACATCTTTCCGAAAAGATGTCGAAAAGCCGCTTATGTCTGTTTTGAAAAAGATTTTGAGGTAAACGCTGACTTTGAGTTCATCGCTTCTATACGGTTAGTGTAGATATGCAAATATTTTATGCGGTTTAATACATTTTACAAATTAAATTATTTAGTTAGCCAAAAATATGACCTTTTCTATGCTTTTTAAAAGTTTTTATTTACCCCACCCCCCTTCATTTTAATGAATTTTCATGGATCTGTACTTTAAACAGTGCTTATTGGTTGCATGGTTGCATGAAAATGACCTGTAAATATGCTACAAACAATATCTAATAAAACAAATACAATAAATAGTACAGTAACAGTCAATCTTGTGTAATGAGCATATTGTAGAACATGGCATGGCCCTAAAAATGGAGTTGGGGAGGATAGTCTCAGAATTATTTTTTGTCATTTTTAAACTGAAAAGTTGCATTTTCTTGAGGGTTTCACATATAGAAACTGCTGAATAATGTTAATTAATTCATTTGAAGGCAGATTTTGAATATATACAAAAACTGTGGCATTTTTATGGTAAAATCTGCTATTTTGACCCCTGAAAATCACAAATATCATTTTTGAGTAGATATTATTTTCAAGATAGCTTCAACTGGTTAAACATCACATGTTGTTGATGAAATCAATTTTAAATCACTTTATTTGAAGCAAAAGATTGGAACGGTTGTCGATATATGGCATTTGGAAGATTCTGGAATTACGCGTAAAAACTGAAGGAATTTTGCCTTAGCCGAAGCTATTTTAAGCCCTCATATTTTGTCGAAAAGGATTTTTTTCTAAAAAAGAATGGTTTAATTGTTCTCAGATTAAATGTATCAAAACATTTAGCCAGAAAAAATACCTTCTGTCAGGTCTGAATGTCTCTCTATAGGTTGCGTACAGCTAAATATAGCCTGGCTGAAGCCCCGCCTTTTGTTGTGTACGATTCAGTACAGAAGTGAAAGTTCACAGAGTTCACAGAGGTCAGCAGATATAACTTTGAAATATTCAATATGCATTTTCAGGAAGGATAAACTATAGGTAAAATAATTCCCATCAGCTAGGATCATTAAATTAAATAAAAAAATATTTTTTAATGTTTTTGAAAATTTAACATCCATTGAAATTGCATGTCAATATTCAGTGCGGATTCAATAGTGTTTGTAAACACAGACATGTGCAGAGAGTTTGAGCAGAAAAAATTGTCTTTTTCACACTTTCAAAGGCTTTGTGATGGAAATATCTATGAAATAAGGTAATGTAAAGAAAATCTGGTGTATAATTCTTGAGATATTAGCTGACAGGTGCAACAGGAGGTCTATGGGAAAGTATTTAGTTTTCTGCAACCTATAGGCTAGATTCTGCATATGGTAAAAGTGAAAGTAGACATACTTTTTTTCTAACACAATGATTTGAAAGTGTGAGAAATGTTAAATTATGGTGTATTTTGACTTATCTTATAACTCTTTTCATGTTTTTTAAATATTTCCAAGTTTTATGATGCAAAATAGTTATTTTAAATTATTTTATTAAGGGTTGTGGACACAAAATTAGCCATACCTGACACCTGGTATACAAAATTGGCCTGTAATGCACATGTTTGACACAGTTAAAGATATATCTAGTAAGTTCTATTCATTTCTGAGGGCTTTGCATACGTTGTTTGGCAAAAATGTCAGTAAGCGACAATCTACATCTTTCCGAAAAGATGTCGAAAAGCCGCTTATGTCTGTTTTGAAAAAGATTTTGAGGTAAACGCTGACTTTGAGTTCATCGCTTCTATACGGTTAGTGTAGATATGCAAATATTTTATGCGGTTTAATACATTTTACAAATTAAATTATTTAGTTAGCCAAAAATATGACCTTTTCTATGCTTTTTAAAAGTTTTTATTTACCCCACCCCCCTTCATTTTAATGAATTTTCATGGATCTGTACTTTAAACAGTGCTTATTGGTTGCATGGTTGCATGAAAATGACCTGTAAATATGCTACAAACAATATCTAATAAAACAAATACAATAAATAGTACAGTAACAGTCAATCTTGTGTAATGAGCATATTGTAGAACATGGCATGGCCCTAAAAATGGAGTTGGGGAGGATAGTCTCAGAATTATTTTTTGTCATTTTTAAACTGAAAAGTTGCATTTTCTTGAGGGTTTCACATATAGAAACTGCTGAATAATGTTAATTAATTCATTTGAAGGCAGATTTTGAATATATACAAAAACTGTGGCATTTTTATGGTAAAATCTGCTATTTTGACCCCTGAAAATCACAAATATCATTTTTGAGTAGATATTATTTTCAAGATAGCTTCAACTGGTTAAACATCACATGTTGTTGATGAAATCAATTTTAAATCACTTTATTTGAAGCAAAAGATTGGAACGGTTGTCGATATATGGCATTTGGAAGATTCTGGAATTACGCGTAAAAACTGAAGGAATTTTGCCTTAGCCGAAGCTATTTTAAGCCCTCATATTTTGTCGAAAAGGATTTTTTTCTAAAAAAGAATGGTTTAATTGTTCTCAGATTAAATGTATCAAAACATTTAGCCAGAAAAAATACCTTCTGTCAGGTCTGAATGTCTCTCTATAGGTTGCGTACAGCTAAATATAGCCTGGCTGAAGCCCCGCCTTTTGTTGTGTACGATTCAGTACAGAAGTGAAAGTTCACAGAGTTCACAGAGGTCAGCAGATATAACTTTGAAATATTCAATATGCATTTTCAGGAAGGATAAACTATAGGTAAAATAATTCCCATCAGCTAGGATCATTAAATTAAATAAAAAAATATTTTTTAATGTTTTTGAAAATTTAACATCCATTGAAATTGCATGTCAATATTCAGTGCGGATTCAATAGTGTTTGTAAACACAGACATGTGCAGAGAGTTTGAGCAGAAAAAATTGTCTTTTTCACACTTTCAAAGGCTTTGTGATGGAAATATCTATGAAATAAGGTAATGTAAAGAAAATCTGGTGTATAATTCTTGAGATATTAGCTGACAGGTGCAACAGGAGGTCTATGGGAAAGTATTTAGTTTTCTGCAACCTATAGGCTAGATTCTGCATATGGTAAAAGTGAAAGTAGACATACTTTTTTTCTAACACAATGATTTGAAAGTGTGAGAAATGTTAAATTATGGTGTATTTTGACTTATCTTATAACTCTTTTCATGTTTTTTAAATATTTCCAAGTTTTATGATGCAAAATAGTTATTTTAAATTATTTTATTAAGGGTTGTGGACACAAAATTAGCCATACCTGACACCTGGTATACAAAATTGGCCTGTAATGCACATGTTTGACACAGTTAAAGATATATCTAGTAAGTTCTATTCATTTCTGAGGGCTTTGCATACGTTGTTTGGCAAAAATGTCAGTAAGCGACAATCTACATCTTTCCGAAAAGATGTCGAAAAGCCGCTTATGTCTGTTTTGAAAAAGATTTTGAGGTAAACGCTGACTTTGAGTTCATCGCTTCTATACGGTTAGTGTAGATATGCAAATATTTTATGCGGTTTAATACATTTTACAAATTAAATTATTTAGTTAGCCAAAAATATGACCTTTTCTATGCTTTTTAAAAGTTTTTATTTACCCCACCCCCCTTCATTTTAATGAATTTTCATGGATCTGTACTTTAAACAGTACTTATTGGTTGCATGGTTGCATGAAAATGACCTGTAAATATGCTACAAACAATATCTAATAAAACAAATACAATAAATAGTACAGTAACAGTCAATCTTGTGTAATGAGCATATTGTAGAACATGGCATGGCCCTAAAAATGGAGTTGGGGAGGATAGTCTCAGAATTATTTTTTGTCATTTTTAAACTGAAAAGTTGCATTTTCTTGAGGGTTTCACATATAGAAACTGCTGAATAATGTTAATTAATTCATTTGAAGGCAGATTTTGAATATATACAAAAACTGTGGCATTTTTATGGTAAAATCTGCTATTTTGACCCCTGAAAATCACAAATATCATTTTTGAGTAGATATTATTTTCAAGATAGCTTCAACTGGTTAAACATCACATGTTGTTGATGAAATCAATTTTAAATCACTTTATTTGAAGCAAAAGATTGGAACGGTTGTCGATATATGGCATTTGGAAGATTCTGGAATTACGCGTAAAAACTGAAGGAATTTTGCCTTAGCCGAAGCTATTTTAAGCCCTCATATTTTGTCGAAAAGGATTTTTTTCTAAAAAAGAATGGTTTAATTGTTCTCAGATTAAATGTATCAAAACATTTAGCCAGAAAAAATACCTTCTGTCAGGTCTGAATGTCTCTCTATAGGTTGCGTACAGCTAAATATAGCCTGGCTGAAGCCCCGCCTTTTGTTGTGTACGATTCAGTACAGAAGTGAAAGTTCACAGAGTTCACAGAGGTCAGCAGATATAACTTTGAAATATTCAATATGCATTTTCAGGAAGGATAAACTATAGGTAAAATAATTCCCATCAGCTAGGATCATTAAATTAAATAAAAAAATATTTTTTAATGTTTTTGAAAATTTAACATCCATTGAAATTGCATGTCAATATTCAGTGCGGATTCAATAGTGTTTGTAAACACAGACATGTGCAGAGAGTTTGAGCAGAAAAAATTGTCTTTTTCACACTTTCAAAGGCTTTGTGATGGAAATATCTATGAAATAAGGTAATGTAAAGAAAATCTGGTGTATAATTCTTGAGATATTAGCTGACAGGTGCAACAGGAGGTCTATGGGAAAGTATTTAGTTTTCTGCAACCTATAGGCTAGATTCTGCATATGGTAAAAGTGAAAGTAGACATACTTTTTTTCTAACACAATGATTTGAAAGTGTGAGAAATGTTAAATTATGGTGTATTTTGACTTATCTTATAACTCTTTTCATGTTTTTTAAATATTTCCAAGTTTTATGATGCAAAATAGTTATTTTAAATTATTTTATTAAGGGTTGTGGACACAAAATTAGCCATACCTGACACCTGGTATACAAAATTGGCCTGTAATGCACATGTTTGACACAGTTAAAGATATATCTAGTAAGTTCTATTCATTTCTGAGGGCTTTGCATACGTTGTTTGGCAAAAATGTCAGTAAGCGACAATCTACATCTTTCCGAAAAGATGTCGAAAAGCCGCTTATGTCTGTTTTGAAAAAGATTTTGAGGTAAACGCTGACTTTGAGTTCATCGCTTCTATACGGTTAGTGTAGATATGCAAATATTTTATGCGGTTTAATACATTTTACAAATTAAATTATTTAGTTAGCCAAAAATATGACCTTTTCTATGCTTTTTAAAAGTTTTTATTTACCCCACCCCCCTTCATTTTAATGAATTTTCATGGATCTGTACTTTAAACAGTGCTTATTGGTTGCATGGTTGCATGAAAATGACCTGTAAATATGCTACAAACAATATCTAATAAAACAAATACAATAAATAGTACAGTAACAGTCAATCTTGTGTAATGAGCATATTGTAGAACATGGCATGGCCCTAAAAATGGAGTTGGGGAGGATAGTCTCAGAATTATTTTTTGTCATTTTTAAACTGAAAAGTTGCATTTTCTTGAGAGTTTCACATATAGAAACTGCTGAATAATGTTAATTAATTCATTTGAAGGCAGATTTTGAATATATACAAAAACTGTGGCATTTTTATGGTAAAATCTGCTATTTTGACCCCTGAAAATCACAAATATCATTTTTGAGTAGATATTATTTTCAAGATAGCTTCAACTGGTTAAACATCACATGTTGTTGATGAAATCAATTTTAAATCACTTTATTTGAAGCAAAAGATTGGAACGGTTGTCGATATATGGCATTTGGAAGATTCTGGAATTACGCGTAAAAACTGAAGGAATTTTGCCTTAGCCGAAGCTATTTTAAGCCCTCATATTTTGTCGAAAAGGATTTTTTTCTAAAAAAGAATGGTTTAATTGTTCTCAGATTAAATGTATCAAAACATTTAGCCAGAAAAAATACCTTCTGTCAGGTCTGAATGTCTCTCTATAGGTTGCGTACAGCTAAATATAGCCTGGCTGAAGCCCCGCCTTTTGTTGTGTACGATTCAGTACAGAAGTGAAAGTTCACAGAGTTCACAGAGGTCAGCAGATATAACTTTGAAATATTCAATATGCATTTTCAGGAAGGATAAACTATAGGTAAAATAATTCCCATCAGCTAGGATCATTAAATTAAATAAAAAAATATTTTTTAATGTTTTTGAAAATTTAACATCCATTGAAATTGCATGTCAATATTCAGTGCGGATTCAATAGTGTTTGTAAACACAGACATGTGCAGAGAGTTTGAGCAGAAAAAATTGTCTTTTTCACACTTTCAAAGGCTTTGTGATGGAAATATCTATGAAATAAGGTAATGTAAAGAAAATCTGGTGTATAATTCTTGAGATATTAGCTGACAGGTGCAACAGGAGGTCTATGGGAAAGTATTTAGTTTTCTGCAACCTACAAGTTGATGGTTGAAGGTTGAACAGGGCAACGTTGATTCAACGTTGAAGTAACGTTGATCGACGTCGTGACCAAAATCCAACCACATCTCAACGTTGAATCAACGTTGTGTGCCCACTGGGCTAGCGCCTCATTTTTTCATCCGACGTTTATCAAACTTTACAAGATTGTAAATATCAACGAAAGCTCGGAGGAGTTCGAAAACCGGATTTATTGCCCATGAATTAACGAAAGTTGCTATATTTTGTCTTGTCAACATTCTAGCGCCTCCATTTAGTTGTTCTACATAACTTGCATTTGTTCATTATTAATACAAGAACAGTTTAAATGTTATTGTTTTTGAATAGTATTAACTGTTGATTATATTGCACCAATAATATACGTATAATAAGATGGAAAAATGGAAACTAATACTTTTATTTAATTATATGCAAGTAGGTTTAAAGTCAAACTGATACTGGATACACTAATTGAGATGTAATTTTGTTGAGTATATTGATGAACTCCTTTCCTTAAGGCGTTTGTTTTGTTTCAGTGGCCTACGTATGCGCGAGAAATCCATGCGTGAATCACGTGTCTTGTGTTGACGGCCCTGACATGTACACGTGTATTTGTAAACCAGGTTGGAGTGGACAGGAGTGTCAAATACGTAAGTTCGCATGTTTGGCCAACTGGAACTGCCTCGTCGATTTCCGTAACTCTGCAACTGATTACGGAAATTTACGAAGTAGTTCTGTCCGGCTGTTACGTAGCGTTACACTGAGTTGAACACGCTAGTCTTATTCTTCGCTTTCTATAATAAACTCCGGACAGTTATATATAGTAAACTGTCATAAATTGTCTCTATATGAAATTAAGATAAACACAATAATCGCTAAATATAATCGCTAAATCTAATATACACGAGCGAGCATCTTTGTGTTTTACTTATATTGCCTATTACTGCTGCCTTGTTGGTTAGAGAATAGTTTATGGCGGGAATTTCTTTATTTACACTGTCCCGTTTTATTTGGATGAAGTACGGTGTGAGGTTTGATACACCCTAGAACCTGGTTTAAACCCCCAGATGCCTTTTTTTGCCACTGACCGTTCCAAGGCGGTAACCCTATTGTCAACCCTTTTGTGTTTGTGATGTCTTATTTGGCCTATTGTTCATCTTTAAAATTGTTCTTTGTTTCAGTGTGTGTTTGTGGGTGACTGTCGTCCTTGAATGCTACTTTACCTGTTCGAGTTTTATATCTATATTTCTATACAACTTTGTGTTGACTTTGTATCTTCAACCCATCAAGTTCTATACTTTATATAAAATGATATATTTGTATACATGTACATGATGGTTTTATATTTCCATCGTATGCTACAGCTGCCGATTGTGGCCATCCAGGAGAGGTAGACTTTTGTGACGTCACTATGCCGTACACAACGCTCGGCTACACTGCAGCTTATACGTGTCACAACGATTATAACCTGACGTCAGGTGACAGTGTCAGAGAATGTCAGACGGATTCCACGTGGAGCGGAGCACAGCCTACCTGTATATGTGAGTTCGTACTGCAACATATTCTTTACGGTGATAGCAATCACCACCTATATTTGCAACGTGTATTGTTAAGTTTGATAAGAGTCCTGGATCCTGACGGTGTTGCAGTTTTTACATATTATTTATGGCAAAGATATTGGCGACCTTTTTAGTTGATTAATTATGTTTAAATCAATGTTCATCACTCATTGAATTTTGAAAGAAACAGTCCTCACAAAGTGTTTGTGTCCTTATACATACAACAATATACAGATCACACTACACACACTACACACATTTTCGAAACAAATAAAAACACATGCATTAGTTGTATAACTTATGTTGTACAATTTTCCCATATTAAACGTGTTATCCTTAACTTCAGTTGCCAACAGCTGCAAAAGCGACCCGTGTAACAACGGCGCACCATGTACCAACCTGCTGGACGACTTTAGTTGCATGTGCACCGAGGGATGGAGTGGCAAGTCATGCGATACGGGTATGTTGGTTACATACTTCCTTTTATTATAGGTAGTATATACCTATCAATAATATATAACTATTACCTTCATTTTCTGACAATGAAATACAATAAATCCTGTCGCTACTTACGTTTTCTGATTCCATAATACTATCCTACTAAAATAGATTTCGAAAATACTTTTGTATTTTCCCATGACGAATGGGTTTATTTGTTTTGTTTTGTGGTTTATTTAAATAGGTACTCTATTAATTATCCTAGTATACTGTGTCAGTAATGGTGAATGATATAGTGCATGTCTTAAAAAACAAATAATGATTTTTTTTTAATGAACACTCCGTTAATAACGTATGCTTCTTATATCAATGTTCACATAAAGAGCGCCCTTCTTATTATGCGTGTATTTTACCAGGTAAATGAGCCTAATAGACCAAAACCGTGCGTTTGCGCACGTGTGTGTGTGTGTGTGTGTGTGTGTGCGTGCGTGCGTGCATTTATACGTGCGTGCCGGGCATGCTCGGACAGGCGCGATGCGTGCGTGTCTGTGTGGTGGGGTGGACATACTATACTAATCGAATGGTTTTTTTTTTTCAGATATTCAACCGCCTATTGTTCACCAATGTTCCGCCGATATGTACATTAACGCAACACACGCAGACAAGATAACATGGGTCACATGGGAAGAGCCGATATTTACAGATCCCATGAAAACTGAGTTAAAAATAACTTCAAATTACCCCACCCCGGATTTCGAACTGCCGTGGGGAGATTTTACGGTGCTATACGAGGCGGTCAAGTTGGTCAATGGACTGAAGACTGAATGTGTTTTTAATATTTCCATACGACGTAAGTAATGTACTTATTATATAATGTAGTAATAACTCATTAAAAGATCGGCCCTGCAAATGCTATGCTAATAATTGTTTACATTAATTATGTTAAGTGTTGGATATACCCATCTCCAAGAAGCAAAAACGGGGTTGGCTGGGATATGAAATAAAGCCTTAATTTCCGCTTAAAACGTTTCGTAATGCAAAATTACCCATTTAATAGATAATTTTAAACATATTATCGCAATTGTTTTCGGTAAAAGATGTTTTAAACGTGTTTTATTGTCGAAATAGCCATAATGAAATCCTGCTAATATAAGCTTCCCACCGCTTAATAGAATTAAGGCGGCGCTTAATGGAATTAAGGCGGGACCACTTAATGATTGTAAAATACATCACTTGTTTTAATTAATTGATTCGACTTACGTAACCCTGTATATACTGCAGGACTGAGCCTTTCCACCATGTCTACGTCTTGGTGCCCCATTTTAGTACTAAGGGATGTTTGTACGCCATTATGTTGCAGGTATTTACATTTTGTTATGTGAATTGTAGCCACATAATTGGTTTACTTTGAGGGGCTTATATAAAAACAATATAAGTCCATAATTTATCAAAATCATGAAAAGTTTTTAATGCATTATCATCGGCGTCTTTTATTTTAGCGACCCCATGCGAGCCGCTAAATATTCCTAAAAATGGAGCCTACATGTGTAATAACTGGAGCAAAGACTACGGACAAATATGCTATGTCGTCTGCAAACAACAGTACTCAATATCACCGCAACTAACATACGGTACTTGGTATATTTGTGGAACCAATGGGAACTGGAATTCTCCCGCACCAGACTGCATGGGTAGGTTTATGTTTTGTCGTTCGTAAAATATTTCCAAACTAATATAAGGAATAAGATATTTGGTGGATCTTTTAAACATGGAACACGCTGCTTCCAAATTGTGTGTCGTCGTCGTCAATCCGTCACACTTTAACCTGCAACCTGACCTTGGCCATAACTTGAATAATACTTGACATATGTTCATGTATTTTCATAAGCGTTTTCATCTTATCCCAAGGAATGGTATACGTGTCCAATAACTCTGATTTTCATTGCGGCATAGTAATGCCCCTTTCATAACACTTTAACCTGCAACCTGACCTAGTCATTACTTTAAATAAGCACATACATGCGACACAAGTGTTCCATGGAACTTCCTTCTAGTCATAACATGTGTTTAGGAGTTATGTTCTACATCTTTGTAATAGACAAAGCTTAAAATTTCAAAAAGTACACAGCTAAATTAAAGTTTAACCACAACCTTTGTGTTCGCAGTGCAAGTTAGTGACGTCACCGACATTCTGCAATACCATAGCAACTACGAAGATTACGTGTTTGAGTCGTGTCATCAGGAAAGTGACGTAGTAAGAATGCAACAACGCTATATAGACAAGATGGTTAATGACACGATAATAAATGAGTTCTGTCGGCTTTATCCAGAAGGGTGCAGCAGTGAGAACGTGAATTTTGCGTGTGATGTATAAGATATATGTATTACTAGAGTACGTAAAGTGTACCTTTGGAAAATGCAAAACTATGCAGGCGTCAGTTTTCAACTCAGTTGAAAAAGTATTATAGAATTGTGTTAAGATACTGGGACCATACGCAGATGGACATGGAATAATCACTCGTAAATATAGCTTGTCCACGCCATATGCACGCCATCTTCGAGATGGTTAATTTTGTACTATTGATTTTATAAATATTGAGTTCTGCTCAACCCGGGGCTAGGGGGCGTGAACAGTAGCAAGCATATTTCACTACCGTTCATGAACAGTCTCAATCAAACCGAGACTGCAATATTTCGTATGTATCGTGTTCTTCCGTTTCCAAAGGTCCACTCTCATACACTTTTTTAAAGATGAATTCGGTTTAAAAAGTTTGCATATTGTAAAAATAAAACATTTAATAAGTATTTTATCACATTTTTTTTAGTAAAACATTAAACGTGTTTTATTGTCGAAATATCCGTTATAAAATCCTGCTAATATAAGTTATCCAATCGCTAAATGGGGTAAAAGCGTAATGAGAGTGTTGGAGGAGATGGAGGAGAAAGGGATGTACGCCGGTTCCGCCTCTTCGGAATCCACGCCTGGAAGGTTGACGGTTATAACCAGTTGTGTCCGTCATACAATTCTGAGGAAGCTTTGAGTTATTGTTGATAACTGTGTTGTATAACCTAAGGAAAAACATAAGTTACAGTATTTTAACATTATTAAAATGTATAAATGAAACAAAAAAAGAAAAGTATTAGAATGAATGCAAACGCTTATGAAGTTCCCATCCGTTATATGTTGTAATATATGTAACATACCACTATTTTGTTCAATAGTATTCTTGTATATATTCCAAAGTTCATTCTGTACGGTTTACATAATTTGCTTTTTCAAATGTTCGGCCTAATAAGACCTATACCAGGAATCATGTGTTTTATATTATTTTGCTTGTTTGTTTCCTATATTAATTAGTTGTCAAATAAACAAATACTTACCGACAATGTTTCACTCATTCGTTACACATGTATTTTGTTAAGAATATCATGTTTACATGTATGAATGTCACAGTACATGAACATTCCTGTAAAATAATGGTGATATGAACAGAACAGAACATATATTTTATTTAACTTGTACATACGTACATTGTTATATATACATGGGCAAGACACTTTCCCTTAGCCTCGTCCGTCGGATTGGGACGTAAACCGGGTGGTCCCGTGTATCGGTCTATCCACCGAGCACGTTAAAGAACCATAGGAATCTATTCGATAATAAGAGTAGGGCACGGTTCCCGGATTCCTATGTATCCTCCCCCTCTCTCTGGGGCGGCTCTAAATAACATATACTGTGTTGATGAGCCGTTAAACAACATTCAATTCAATTCGTTATAAATACATACATACATTTTCATGAATAATAAGTCACGTGATTTTAGACAAAAGTACATTGGCTATGAGCAATATTAATATTAAATAACTGATACATGAGGATGAAAATACAGAAGAGCTAAACATTGTTTAATTAATCAAGCTTTATTCATTACAGCTAAAGCTGTACTAATATATTTTGCTAACTTTATAACAATATTCTTATACTGTGTCTGCATTAATTCTAAGAATTTAAACATACTAGGTCTATTATAATGATAGTTTTTTATATAAATTGTCCGAATTCTTGTGTAACAAGGACAAATTAAAACAAAATGGTATTCATCTTCTAAATCAATACTGTGGCAGCATTAACAATATCTTTCATTCCTAGGTATTCTATTACGAGAGTATCTACTGGTCTGTATTCTTAACGAATGTGCTGATATTCTGAATTTTGTTAAATATGGTCTGAGATTACATGGTATAATATCAAGGTATGATTCATAATTAAAACTCAATTATTACAATTATTATATAATTCAAGTACACCACTTGATTCCTTACCTACAAACCATCGTTGTATAAAACAATCTCAACAACTCTTTGTCTAAACGTATTTATAAAGTATTAAGCATAAATTGAATTTGGGACATTCCATGCATTTGTAAAACCGTATTCGATTAACATATTTTTTTACATTCGATTCCCAATTTTTATACCCATTTTCACAATCTTTTAGTGACGATATGTAAATTCTTTTAAGTATTATGTTATCTGTTTTCAATGATTTAAACCAGTATTTAAGTGTACTTACATAAAGCGTTATAAATAAAAGATATCTACCTGATTAACCATATACTCCTGATGTACAAGAACTATTTCTTACTTTTAAAATTTGTTTACAAAATTTTACATGTATTTTTTTCGATTTGCTTTTATTTTGTAAATCTCCAAATTTCCGAAGAATAATTCAAAATTGGCCCCACAAATGAATCAAATAGTTGACATAATATTTTTGGTTTCAACCTTATTTTTCTACAATTTACTAAGAGAACATTTAATGCTTTCAAAGATTTTCCAGTAAGTTGTTCTAGTTTCAGAGCAAAATTTCAAGTATAATTAAAAACTGTACCTAAATAGTTTAAATCATTTACTACCTCTTTATTCTCTCCATTATATTGCCAGGATTCAGTTTAATGAACCACCTCTTTTTCTGAAAAGCATAATCTTTGTTTTACAGTATTCACCTCTAATTCCCATTTGTTACAATAGTTATAAAGTAAATAATATTTTTTTGTAATTCTGCAGGTGATTTCCAAATGATAACCATATCGTCCGCAAATAATAGTAATATAAGTACATTTTCATCAATTTCTAAACCAGTATTAATGTCATTTTGTAAATATAGTTCTAGGTCCTCAATAAAAAGAGAAAACAATATCGGCGAGTTTATTTCCGCTTGCCTTAATCCAATCTCATATTCAAAAAAAAACTGAGTAATTTTCACATTGTCTTACTTATGATTTGACTTTTTATCGTATTTATACATCTTTTATTATTATTAACAATTTACCCTGTATCCCCATTTGGTAAAATTTCAACCATAATACGTTTCTATCAATTGTATCAAAACATTTCTTCAGATCAACAAACACAGGGTATAGTCTTTTCTTATCATTCAGATATTTTTGAACAGTATTTAGTAAGACAAACAATGCATCAGTGGTTGAGCGCCCTTTCCTGAATCCAGTAAAGAAATATAAAAAGATCGGACAGGGAAAGTAGCATTCAAGGAGGACAGTAAACCACAAAACACAGGAACAAACACGCAAACAGACAAACAAGAAGGCAAAAGCAATAATAAATGCAAACGACATCACAAACACGAAAAGGGTTGACAATAGGGCTACCGCCTTGGAACGGTCAGTGGCAAAGTAGGCCACTGGGGGTTTAAACCGGTTCTAGGGTGCACCAAACCTCACACTTACCCTACTGTCATCCCATTAAAACAGGACAGTGTAAATAAAGAAATCCCCGCCATGATCTAATCTCTAACCAACAAGGCAGCATAGTTATTATCACAAGGTCACAATTCTATTATTTAATATTGTGGTAAAGAGTTTAGATAAACAACTTAATAAAGTACCCCTATAGTTATTAACATTATTAAAATCTCATTTTTGAAAACTACAACTATATTTCCCCCCCTTTAGTGTCATATTATATTATCGGCTAAAACATATTAAAGAGGCTCTACCTATATATTTTTGTCCACCAATCGATATAAACTTTACTTAATTGTAAAGAGGACTATGAAAAAGGTAAACGGCAATAAGTTCACCCCATGTAATATGCGTTTTGCTGGGGGAAAACAGGATAGAAAAGATCGGATTTTTGAAATTGTATTCGTAATTGTTTTAGACTAGCCCATTACGGAGATTTTCCGATCTTATTTGTTTACAATCGGAACTGCCTCGTCGGATTGGCGACGAGTTCCGATCGATTCGTTTACTATCGGAACTGCCCCGAGTAGTTTGTTTTCGTTCAACTGAATGGCATTGCGCGTGTCCGATAAAATCGTAACAAGTCGTAGTTCTCCGGCAGGAATAAACGGCTGGGCAGCATTTTATTCAAGATATTGTTTTGATCATAATTAATAATTTACAGAACTGGAATACGAACCTTGTTGCTTCTTAGAATACTCATAAAATAGCTTTGCATACATATAAATGCAGTAATATTGAGTATTTAATATTTTACATTAAAAATCGCGTAGGTATAGGTAGTGCCTCTTTAAAGGGGATAAAGCAGGCTTATTGTTGCGGTGTAGTGTCCGACATTAAATTGACATGTAATGATATTCTCTATTCTAAATGGCCAAAAACAAACGAATTAGCCTAAAGTGACTCCTTAATTCCAGAAAATTCATTTTGAACAGTAATATGTGCTATCCTAGGTTACGCAACAGGGTTAATTTAAGTGTATTCAGCTTGATTTTATTAAAAGCTATATTGTGAATTTAAACTTTCGATCTGAACAACCTGTTGCTGACACCATGAGTATTTTGATTGATACGATATTTTCATCATGAATTGGAACATTTTTAAAATTAGAGTTTTCTCTAAAAAAAAAAACACTTATGTACCCACTTTAAACAGCCATTTGATTAGTCTCGGCTTGCCAAGACCGTATCATGCATATGTCTTACTTGGTTTTGGATCCTCGTAGCAAAGCGTAGCGAAGAAACAAGAAGCGGGCCGGGTGACTGAGGCTACCATTTGATTTCATGTGTACAACCACTATTACAAACATTCATTTACTTCTGAATCATGTTGAACTTTTGCTGTTATTATCATTATTGTTAATATTATTGTATGCCGATGAAAACTTCACACGTTATGAATAAAATAGTGTTTAAACAAAAACAACAGTTCGATTATACTATTAACTATATATCATGTATATGATGAGGCATTTGTTTATGGGTCGAGTGTGGCAGACGATACAGTCAAGAAATAAAATGATTTTGTAAAAGCATCTCGTGTATTAGGCCTATTGGCTGATACATACATTTGCGACGAAATATGAAAATGTTTGGAATTAGATGTGCAACATTTAGCAGTAACGATCTTTAGTGATTTACTTAAGCCCAACCTTTGTGGCTTTAAAGTAGAATCCCGCTTAAGCAGGGCTAGGGATCGTGAGAGGTGTTGCAGTTTACCTCTAGTAAACAGAGTCAGTACAACTGAGTGCCACTTTTCTCTCTTGTTTGTGTTTGTTGCTTCCAAGGTATCCCCTTTTCAGCATTTATTTATATTATAATTGAAAAACTCCAAATGACGATTGCTGCAAATATTGATTTTAAAGGATAGAGTTCAGATGTAAAGAGCAAAGAGGCACTTTGTAGTAAACAGTGACTATTTCAAATTAAAAGACATACTCAAGATAAGATGCGTCGATTGTACAGTGTGTTCAGGGCTCATCGACACATATAAATGTCATAATGTGCGCAAAACTGATGATAAATGAAACAAATGAAAGAGTAAGTTATTAAAAATTAGTATGCGCATTACTGGTAAAACTATTCACAAATAAGGGATGCTGTGGTAAAACTATTCACAAATAAGGGATGCTGTGGTAAAACTATTCACAAATAAGGGATGCTGTGGTAAAACTATTCACAAATAAGGGATGCTGTGGTAAAACTATTCACAAATAAGGGATGCTGTGGTAAAAGAATTATTACCATGAATTAGAGTCGGATTACCGTTTCAAGAAATATTTAAAAAAAAATAGAAATTATATGTAATTAATTATATCTAATAATATGACTTTTACAATCAGTGTAATGTACATAGTTTGGTTTTAGATAGATGTAAAGATACGCGGTAATATTGCAGTTCCTATCAAGCGTTAGAATTAGCACGTCGATTTATTAATCTAGTATTATTTTGACTTTAAAGTAACCAACCCGCCATATAACGACACATTTATGTTTATCAAACTCCATCCAGGTGTTCAGATCATATAACAATGTATATGTGCAGATTAAAAGTATAGGTTTATTAAATGGTTCTTACTTGATTACGTGTAAAATGAATTATGAGTTGATAATTCTTAATTCGACGCTCCACTTTGGGGTTTGGCCTGGCTGGTTCAGGGCTGGTTAAGCCGTTTATATTGTGTCTATAGCGTTTGGATTCTCAAAATATGCAATTTATATATAGACCTCGTCATCTGTAGGTATAGAAACGGTGTACATAAGTTGTACAATTTGGTTGCTGTTGGCGGGATAGCTACTTTAAACCTGCTCGCTTAAAATTAAATAAATTGGGGATTTCAATTTTTCCATTTTTATATTTTCCATAGGTTTAAATATATAATTGGTCCAATACAGCCAACAGTTAATAAATGCAGAAATAATTGGTGTTGAATACTACTACTACTACTACTACTACTACTACTCTACTGCTAATAATAATACTAATAATAACAAGAGACCCAAGAGGGCCTGTATCGCTCTACTCGTTATATGGAATATGTGAGGGAAACAGGACAACAATACGCGCAACTATTGAATTGACTTTGTTTTAAGAGGGTAGCCCAGTTAGAAAAAATATTAATCTTCCCTGGGGACCTCTTTACAAAGCAACAAAGTTAACACATATATATATATACAAGTTTATAGCAACACACATATATTGATAAAAGTGTTCACTAAAAATAAAAATCTATATTGTGATTCAATAACAATCTTAACAATTTCAGTTATACAGTACTTTTTATCCACTTTATATAATTGTTTGAAAAAGATTTAACTGACTTGCAAGATCTTATATGCTCTGGGTTTTCGTTTCAATTACTGGCCCCGAGTAAGATATACTTCCTTTAAAAAGCTCCTTATTTGGCTTAGGAATCGTAAAGTTAATATCACAATGAGATCGTAAATTGTGTGACCTTATGTTATGTAACTCAAACAAGAAAGAAAAAGCTGCTGCTGCTTAGCAACTTTAAACATGAATTTATCTTTATTAAAAACAATTCTTTGGTCAATTGTCACTGCATTTATAGTGTTCATTGCATCATTTAAACATGTACATTCGTTGCCTAATATAATATGACAAGCTCTTCTTTGTATTTTTAAAAGACTATTAATGTTTCCCTCATTGTATTCCCATATAATATTGCAAAATCTAAATGTGTCTGGATATAAGCCTTATAGTAAATAATTCTATAGTTAAGTGGAATGTAGGCCTATTGCTTTATTCTAGATAATAGCCACAGATATGATGATAATCTCTTTCGAATGCGTATTATATGTTCATCTCACTTAAGGTTTTCATTCAGGTTTACGCCTGATACTTTAATTTCAGAGGTCAATGGAATATCAATGTGATTGTAGTTTAAATACATAAGTGTGTGTTGTAGTACTGTGCGCTTCTGAGTTATGGCAATTAATAAGACTTTAGTTTGTTCAGTGTTTAATGCATGCCGTTTTCCAAGCACCAGTTTTGCAATATATGCAGTGCAGCTTGCAGATTATTTTCAAGTGTAATTAACGAATCATTAATAGCATATATAGTTGTATCGTCAGCATACATATCAGTATGACTTACTGTGTCACTCATATGTAGAGGTGCCGACACCATTCATTCATTCATTCATTCATTCATTCATTCATTCATTCATTCATTCATTCATTCATTCATTCATTCATTCATTCATTCATTCATTCATTCGATCATTCATTTATTCACATGCAGAGGTAGATCATTAATAAATACTAAGAAGAACATTGGGCCAAGTAAAGACCCTTGAGGTACTCCACAGGTAACACCATTTAAATTTGAAAAAAGTACCATTTAGTTCAACTTTTGTTTCTGGTCAGTTAGGTATGATGTAAACCATTTTACTAGGCTTGGTACTGATCATTCCTGCCAAGTTTCGCTGAAATCCAGCCCGGAGTTCAGGAAAACTAGTCTGGATAAAGTTTGTCTATGACTCATTAGGGACCAAAATCATTCAACCGGAACACAGAGATAGATGATATGCGCAACTAGGCTTAGTACTGATCATTCCTGCCAGGTTTCGATGAAATCCGGCCAGGGGTTCAGAAGAACTAGTCTGTACAAAATTAGTGTAGGGACATAACTAGCTGACCAGTGGTAGTGGAGAAATAGTCCAGAAAAGGTTTGTGAATTAAAACCATTAAAGTAGCTATCCGGCCAACAACATTCCAATTTTACAACATGTGTACACCGTTTCTAACCTACTGACGATGCGGTATATATATAGATAACTCACATATTTTGAGAATCCAAACTGTATAGACACAATATAAACGGCCTTAATCAGCCTGACCAAACCCCAAAACTGGAGCGTCGAATTAAGAGTTACCAACTCTTAATTTATTTACGCATATTCAGTCGCGGGTATTTTAAGAACCCATGAAAGTCATATACTTTTAATCGGCAAATGAACATTAGTATATGACCAGAACACATGTACTCCAACAAAAATCATTCAACCAGAACATGACAATAATATGACTTGGTACTGATCGTTCCTGCCAAGTTTCACTGAAATCCAGCCAGGAATTCAGGAAAACTAGTCGCAGTAACTGTGTCAAAAAGTATTCAACAAAAACACGGCGATGATATGTGCAACTAGGCTTGGTACTGATTATTCCAGCCAAGTTTCGTTGAAATCCGGCCAAGCGTTCAGGAGAACTAGCCTGTACACAGTTGTGTATTAAAACCTTTAAATGCCATAGCTAGGCCAGCAATCATTCAACCGGAACACGGCGATGATATGCGCAACTAGGCTTGGTACTCATCATTCCCCTTAAAAATTCGACCTGGAGTTCAGAAGAGACTAGTCTAGATAAAGTGTGTTACCAACACTTCAAAGGGCTAAATGTCCGCAAAAAATCATTCAACCTGAACAAGATGATGATATGCACAACTAGGCCTAGTACTGATCATCCCTGCAATGTTTCATTGAAATCCGGACTGGGATTCAGGAGAACTAGTCAGGACAAAATGTGCGCATTAAACCTTTAAAGGGCCATAACTCCGCCAAAAATGTTTAAACCGAAATACTGCAACCGTATAAAAAAGAGTATGATAATGGACCTTTGGAAACGGCCGAGCACGAAACATACGAAATATTGGTGTGAGCTATATACGTAGGAAATGTGAGCTATATGCCTACATATAAAGCTTACTGGTGAGCTATATACGGAATGAGCTATATACGGTGTTACACTTTACAATGCATAATTAGTCTTGATACTGATCATCCCTACAAAGATTCGTTGAAATCTGGCCAGGAGTTTAGGAAAACTAGTCCAGACAAAGTTTGTGTAATAAAAAGTTTAAAGGGCCCTAACTCCGCCAAAAATAATTCAACCGGAACACGTTCATGGTATGCTCCACTAGGCCTAGTTCTGATCATCCCTGCATAGTTTCTTTGAAATCCGTCCAGGGGTTCAGGAAGAAATAGTCAGGACAAAGTTTGTGTATTAAAACATTTAAAGGGACCATAAAGCCGCCAAAAATCATTCAACCGGAACACGGCGATGATATGCATAACTAGATTTGGTACTGATCATCCCTGCAAAGTTTCATTAAAATCCAGCCAAATGAAGGCCCTATCTTCTTAATGAGGCAAAATACAGCATTTTAATTAAATCTGGCCGGTTTTCGAACTTTTTCGAGCTCTCATTGATATAAAGACTTTGACCAAGTTTGGTTAAGATCGCATGAAAAATATAGGGGCTAGAGTGTTCACAAGGCAAAATATAGCATTTGTCGTTAATGCAAGGGCAATAACTCTGGTGTTACTAATCCAATCTGGCCATTTTTCGAACTCTTTAGAACTCTGATTGATATAACGACTTTGGCCAACTTCTTTATTTTATGAATATATATATACATCCGATTAAAATTATACAGACAATTACTTATTTTTCAAGATGCCGTCTAATAGCAACATCAGCAGTATCAAGTGAATAAATGCACATAACATTAATAACATATTATTACAATCTGGCAAATTACTCTATTCAATGATATTAATGTAGAAAACACCGGGACGCCGTAATTGTAATTTAAAAGATTTTTTTCGCGTGTCCGCCTAAATCACAGCTCGCACATCGACGCTTTATTCAGCACATAATTATTCCACTTACCGTTGTACATTATTTACTTTTAAGTTATTAGTCATACAATCGGTATTTTGCTTACTAGATGGTTTAATTTGTATGACTAAAGTGGACCCATTCGGTATTCAGTACTGTATACCATGTTGTACTATTACCGTTTATTCTTTACCGCTTTACTTCCTCAAATATCAATAGCATGAATAGAACCATTCGTAACCAGACGCACTCCTAATATTGGACTTTACACTGATTGGTTGGCTCATAATTAAAAAAGCATTCCAAAGCTTGTGAATAGGTATACATTTTTGTATAGACACGTAAGAGATCATTTATATTTTTCAAACACAATTATAAAGAACAACTTTTTTAGTGAGAAAAAGCATATGTTTAACACATAGCTTGTTTTTTGCACAGTTTAGCTCAGTTTTCTTTACAATATCCGTGTATATTTATATAATATTATATATATATATATATATTGATGTTCAAGATCGTCTTCGTCCTGGCTTTGCATCGAACCACGGCCTCTCGATTACCAGCTGTAAGAGGCGATAAAGATTTAGACGCAGCGTCTTCTCTATCCCGGCCACGGAGCGATCGTCCCGTTTACATATCATATTAGGTTATATTGGAGCGATCGTCCCGTTAACATATCATATTAGGTTATACTGGAGCGATCTTCCCGTTTACATATCATATTAGATTATACTAGAGCGATCGTCCCGTTTACATATCATATTAGGTTATACTGGAGCGATCGTTCCGTTTACATATCATATAAGGTTATATTGGAGCGATCGTCCCGTAGGTTATATTGGAGCGATCGTCCCGTTTACACATCATAGTAGGTTATACTGGAGATTAGGTTATATTGGAGCGATCGTCCCATTTACACAGGAGCGATCGTCCCGTTTACACATCATATTAGATTATATTGGAGCGATCGTCCCGTTTACATATCATATTAGGTTATATTGGAGCGATCGTCCCGTTTACATATCATATTAGGTTATATTGGAGCGATCGTCCCGTTTACTCATCATATTAGGTTATATTGGAACGATCGTCCCGTTTACACATCATATTATTAGTTATTAGGATTCTTGACAGGGGACATGGGCTCACATTCCCTGCCTGGAAATTATATTCACCCGAGCCGTTAGGCGAGGGGGAATATATATTTCCAGGCAGGGAATGTGAGCCCATGTTCCCTGTCAAGAATCCTAATAACGAATTTGTCATACTTCAAAGTTGTAACCATTTATTTAAGAAAAAACCCAGCCAAAAACACGATTTCATTTTTATTGCGCCAATTTCCCCGCAACGTAACTCTAACTAGACGTTGTTTACTTTCGTGACGTCATCGCTCTAACGTCGATTTTGGCGGATTTTTTAATAAAATAAACGTATTTTGTCACTATGTTGACGTTTTATTATCTGTAAAATTGCCAAAACAATTACACATACGATTATTTTAGACTTTTACACACAGTGGAAAGCGCAGAAAAGCGATAGGTAGGAAACAATCGGCGGTTTCCAAAACGAATCGGCAACGTTAACGTCGCCATTTTGTTTTTGTGTATTGTACCTACGGGGAATTCGTCCTATGTTCACGTCTCGAGACGTAGACATGGGCTCATGTCTACGGCGCATTGACCAATGAAATCCTGAGAAATTTCTTTGCAGTATGACAATAGGTTATTTTGGAGCGATCGTCCCGTTTACTCATCATATTAGGTTATATTGGAACGATCGTCCCGTTTACTCATCATATTAGGTTGTATTGGAACGATCGTCCCGTTTACACATCATATTAGGTTATATTGGAGCGATCGTCCCGTTTACACATCATATTAGATTATATTGGAGCGATCGTCCCGTTTACACATCATATTAGATTATATTGGAGCGATCGTCCAATATCGTATTAGGTTATATTGGAGCGATCGTCCCGTTTACACATCATATTAGGTTATATTGGAGCGATCGTCCCGTTTACACATCATATTAGATTATATTGGAGCGATCGTCCAATATCGTATTAGGTTATATTGGAGCGATCGTCCCGTTTACACATCATATTAGGTTATATTGGAGCGATCGTCACGTTTACTCATCATATTAGGTTATATTGGAACGATCGTCCCGTTTACACATCATATTAGGTTATATTGGAGCGATCGTCCCGTTTACACATCATATTAGATTGTATTGGAGCGATCGTCCAATATCGTATTAGGTTATATTGGAGCGATCGTCCCGTTTACTCATCATATTAGGTTATATTTTTGGAGCTATCGTCCCGTTTTCATATCATATTAGATTATATTGGAGCGATCGTCCAATATCGTATTAGGTTATATTGGAGCGATCGTCCCGTTTACACATCATATTAGGTTATATTGGAACGATCGTCCCGTTTACTCATCATATTAGGTTATATTGGAACGATCGTCCCGTTTACTCATCATATTAGGTTATATTGGAACGATCGTCCCGTTTATACATCATATTAGGTTATATTGGAACGATCGTCCCGTTTACACATCATATTAGGTTATATTGGAACGATCGTCCCGTTTACTCATCATATTAGGTTATATTGGAGCGATCGTCCCGTTTACACATCATATTAGGTTATATTGGAGCGATCGTCCCGTTTACACATCATATTAGATTATATTGGAGCGATCGTCCAATATCGTATTAGGTTATATTGGAGCGATCGTCCCGTTTACACATCATATTAGATTATATTGGAGCGATCGTCCCGTTTACACATCATATTAGATTATATTGGAACGATCGTCCCGTTTACACATCATATTAGGTTATATTGGAACGATCGTCCCGTTTACTCATCATATTAGGTTATATTGGAACGATCGTCCCGTTTACTCATCATATTAGGTTATATTGGAGCGATCGTCGCGTTTACACATCATATTAGGTTATATTGGAACGATCGTCCCGTTTACTCATCATATTAGGTTATATTGGAACGATCGTCCCGTTTACTCATCATATTAGATTATATTGGAGCGATCGTCCCGTTTACTCATCATATTAGGTTATATTGGAGCGATCGTCCCGTTTACACATCATTTTAGGTTATATTGGAACGATCGTCCCGTTTACTCATCATATTAGATTATATTGGAGCGATCGTCCCCTTTACATATCATATTAGGTTATATTGGAGCGATCGTCCCGTTTACACATCATATTAGGTTATATTGGAACGATCGTCCCGTTTACTCATCATATTAGGTTATATTGGAACGATCGTCCCGTTTACTCATCATATTAGGTTATATTGGAACGATCGTCCCGTTTATACATCATATTAGGTTATATTGGAACGATCGTCCCGTTTACTCATCATATTAGGTTATATTGGAACGATCGTCCCGTTTATACATCATATTAGGTTATATTGGAGCGATCGTCCCGTTTACACATCATATTAGGTTATATTGGAGCGATCGTCCCGTTTTCCTATCATATTAGGTTATATTGGCGCAGCAACCTCGGAGGAAGTTGGGACGAAAAACAGTTTCGCATTTGCGCGGCTTTTTCTTAAAATAAATCATTGAACATTCCCAGTGCGGGCTACAGTTTGAGTGGAAAATAAACATTGAACGTTCCCATTGGGGACGACAGTTTGAGAGGAAAATAAACATTGAACATTCCCAGTGGGGGCAAGAGTTTGAGAGGAAAATAAACATTGAACATTCCCAGTGGGGGCAACAGTTTGAGAGGAAAATAAACATTGAACATTCCAAGTAGGGGCAACAGTTATAAACAGAAAATAAACATTGAAAGATTCCTAGTAGTAATAATGAAAGTAATGTTAATGTTTTTTTGTTGTTGTTGTTTTTTTGTTTTTTTATATCCGTCTTTTGTTTAATATTTCCGATTTTAGAACGTTTGAAGTAAAAAAACCCCGCAGAATACAGCATATCGATTAAGCTTCAACTGGTATACATGTGATAGAAGATATAACGTTTAGTTTAATGTATGACTAATGTTTTAATAAACTAGTCAGAATACCGTGGCTAAATGTATGTAAATGTATGTAAATGTATTTATTTTATCAATAGTCTAATATTCAAATAGCTTTTATGAAACACGTTATTTATACTTATTATTAAACTAGAAATTGGACATTTATAATTCAAATATTGATTAAACTTTCAGACAAATATTATCTATTTTTAAAAGATACTTTAATGTTTCGCATTATATTGAATTAAGATATCGATATATTTAGGAGATGTATGCGTGTGGTTTTAAAGCAAAATGAAAGTAACACAATATGAAAGTAGCATGACTTTGAATGGAAGAAGTATTTGCAGAAATACATGTGCGTTAATTCTCAAGGCAATGATATCATGTTCACGGATAGATAGTGTGAAGTTGAGATCAAAGAAGATATCCAATTGTATAGGTCTCTATTTTAAAATTCAAGTACGGAAAATCAATGAGCGGTTTATATCCAGTTAATACGTGTGTGTGTGTGTGTGTGTTGAGCGTTATACCCAGTTAATAGGTGTGTGTGTGTGTGTGTGTGTCTGTGTGTGTGCGTGCGTGCGTGCGTGCGCGCGCGTGTGTGTGCGTGCGTGCGTGCGTGCGTGCATGTGTGTGTGTGTGTGTAGTTCTAAAGTTTATAGTCCCTCCGCCTTTTAACCAGAAGGCCGTCCTAAAGGTATAGGTACAATAGAGGTCCCATTTAATACATAATTTGTTTCGGAAGTTATATAATTAATACCTCTGATGCATGGGCATCTGTGGCCGAGTGGTTAGAGTTTCTGACTTCAAATCACTTGCTGTGGTTTCGAGCCCTCAGGGGACCAGAACTCGTTATGTGAGGAAGCTATCTAGCTGGCATTGGATGGTTCGAACCATTTGTCCGCCCGTGCACGACAATTGCCCCGAGAGGCACCTTGGGTCTTTCTCCACCAATGAAAGATGGAATTTAATTGAATGTTGGTTAACGGCTCATCAACACAGTATAGGTTATTTAGAGCTGCCCCAGAGAGAGGGGAAGGATACATAGGAATCCGGGAACCGTTCCCTACTCTTATTATTGAATTAACGTGCTCGGAGGATAGACCGATACACGGGATTTCCCGGGTTACTTCCCCATCCGACGGACGAGGCTAAGGGAAAGTGTCTTGCCCGGAATTTGCCATATGACTGGCTGTTGGTGACTGTATAAAATCCAATTCGGTTCTCTCATTCATATAATAAAATAGTATTTTAAAAAATATTCCCCGTCCCATCTTCCCGTCACTATGATTTTCTTATTGGACGTGGCGATATCAATCTTAGCATGCAATGGAATGTATCCTTAATCCCCTACATATATATAATGGACTATTCTTTCTTTGAATTAAGACCATTGCATTTATTTGATAAAGGGGTGTTTTCGGGGAAATGACTGATCAGCAGGCTGATCAGGGTTTACAATGGACGCAAAGGCTATTATAATCGTGCTTAGCGGGTTCAGGGTTAAAAACGAAATTTCTTTGATGTCGGGACAAGTTTCAGTTAAATCAACACGCATTTTCGTGGAAGAAATAAATTCATAAAACTAGAGCTATTTGTATTCAACTTACCTACAGGATCGTACCACTTCCTCGCCCATTATACATTCTACATTGAATATATAAATAAAGCATATCGCATTTGACGTTGAAAACCATTGTCAAACATTTTTCTTTTGTTCAACAGTGACCTGTAACTTGTGGGTTCTGGTAATCTGAAAATCTAATTAGGCGGCGGTATAATTAGTTTATTTCATTGTAACTGTAAACACAATAATACGCCAATGTTAATACCATACGAAGGACGCTGTGATCTATATAGTTTTATCACATAACGTCCCTTGTTAGCAGTGTCGAACACCCATTTAATATTCTATTGTATGACACACGTGTAATACAACCTGGAACGATTTTGATTGGTTGAGTTAAACCTGTAACACTACACAAGTTTATTAACTGAAACTATTTTATTTATTACAAATTCACCCAGATCTGAGTCATAAACTTATTATTTGTGACAGCTTATAAAAAATAATGCACCATATACAAAACATTGTTGTTGGTTTGTTAAAATGTTGGCGTGAACTGCTATTTTGTAAAGAGATAAAACACGAACTCTTTTATACGCAACGTTATGTGTGAGACGCGACGTTACGACGTCACATATTTTATGACGTTTTGGCGCTAAAGTGTGTCTGACGTCGTGGCGGTTCTATGTCCATCTGAATTAATTTTTACTAATTTGACTGCAATGTTATGTGATAAAAAGTTCTTAAACTCGTTCCCATTCCATATAAGATTTATGAAACGAGTTATGAATTATTTTTAATTTTAACTCGCCAAAAGGCTCGTTAAAATTAATTCATAACTCGTTTCATAAATCTTATATGAAATGGGAACTCGTTTAAGATCCTCTATATATTATATATTCTGTGATGAATTATAGAAATTTCCCAGTTTGAAAAAATCTATAACATATCTCTTCCTCTGCTGTGCAAGCTGGCCTAGTGCGCAAGATAGCACAGTAGCCAAATGTTATAAACTAAACGATAGACGTCACGATATTACGTCACGAATTAACGTCATAATATTACTCCGCGCTGTCGCCAAAGGAGTGACAGATGAAGGAATACTTGTGTCAAAAGACGACTGGAAAGAAATTCATCACAGAATTTATATTATATAGTTTAATTAACATTTTTGTCGTGATACGGAAAATAATTCACTCGTGAGAAATATTGTTGCGATATAGAAACTCGTGCGAAAACGCACTCGTTTCTATATCGCAAGAATCTTTCTTACTCGGAAATTATTTCCCGTATCACTTCAACAATTAAACTCTATATATTCCCTTTGACTTTTTTTTGGTCATGGTCAATTGTCAAAATAAAGTGCATTTGTGACAAATGAATATATGAATATACGAAATGTCCATTTAAAAAAAAGTGAGATAAGAAATATGTCAAAGGGCGTAGCAATAAATTTAAACGGGGTTTGATTTAACGTTAAATATTAATACAGCTTCTTTACACATATTCACATGCACTGTTTTTGTGTATTTTTAACAGTTCTACTTTTGTTCAAATAAAAGTTTTATTCTTTTAATATTTAGCTAGTATTACACTTCAAACCCTACAATACACAAATAACTTTGCATACTCGTATAGTCCTAGTTGTAAAACAAATAAATACGTAGTACTAGGCCTGGTCGTCCCGTGTATAATGTGACTGGGTGGAGGTATTATGCTTTGTGACTAAGCCGTGGTTAAAACCAGGTTTATTTAACCCTACATACATATAAACATCATAGTCTAGTGTCAGAGAATTATACAAATAAAACAAACTGACATGAGGACATTTTTGTACTTGTTTTTTTTCTTCAGTTTACTGTGTCTATATAATATACAATAAATACGCTTGCGTGCGTAGTAATATTTATTGATTGGCTGAGAGCCTATTTGTATGGGTATTCCCCTCCCTATTTGAATAAATCGATCATTACCATAAAACGATCATTACCATAAAGCGGCCGATGCAGTCATTCATAGGTTTACAACCATTCCATTTAACGTGACGTGTTAATGACCTAAATAGGCAATATCTTCCGGGTGGGAAAAAAAACGCAGTTTGAAATGGGTTCCCATGTTAAATAGCTTCGTTGATTGGTTCTTGGTTGTTGGCAATCCTGCTTTTTGTTTGACACTTCCCTGATCAATTCTGACAATTCTATTTATAATGACAAATAACTTTTGGCATTTGGTTTAAGGTCTACAATGTCATATTCGGCAAGGTTTCGATTTGATTTAGTGTGAGGTACAGTCGAACCTACGGTGCCATTGCGATTGGGTGCTGCGATTCATATCGGACTGTTTATCTCATGATTATATATAACCATAATAATATTCGTATATTAAACACATACCGAAAAGGGGATACAAAGCGCATGTCCAACAAAGATGTCGGGAAATACGATATTGTTGGTGGCACTGATGCTAATATGCATCTTAGTTCAATCTTGTAATGGAAGACGTCCACAAGCAGAGGTGAAGTACATATTACCGGTATGTAGCATTTGTTTGAGCCTTCTGTATGTACTGGGGTTTTATCGAGAAATCGAGAAATTTAATTGATTTTATTTACTTTAATGTATTCTTTTAAGAAATAAGTGAGAGGTGCATTTCGTTAATACACATGTTGATAATCCCCCCACCTCCCCCCCCCCCCCCCCCCACCTCCACCATATGAATATATATGGAATATTGATAAATATCATTTAAAGCAAAGCACATCACTGTAAATGAATGCAAACTCCTTAACTGGGCATATGAAGCATTATTGACATTAGTTATACATATTCTTCATACAGTTACTTTAATTTTTCCCCTATAAATGAGTAAATGTGCATATTTATCAATATTCCATATATGGTCATTTAGAACTGTGATGTCATAGCTCTAAAAATGGCGGCTTCCATATCCGTTTCAACAGAACCTTCAAACGACCATATCTTTTTTTTTTATCATCCGATTTTGATAATTATTTCACCCTTTTTCAAGCTTTTCAGAACTCTCAATAATAAAGAGTGTTTGACTGTGTCGCTACATTCCATTTAAAGGTGTTAAAAGGGGCAGGGGCCTGTGTGGTAGTGGTGGTGGGGGTATATTTGACAGCCTTTTGCGATAGTTCTAGTTTAAGTTTACAATGTTACTGATCCGGAGCCAATCATGATGCAGAGGATGACAATGTGTGTGCGTTTTCAAGTACCAGTGCCGTATAAAATCTACCAGAACTCGATTAAGAGCTAAAGGGAGGAAGACAGTTGTCTTTTCGTGAATAATCTAAACGTTGATTGATATGGCATTTGTATCATGAACTGGAACATTAGTTAACGTTTAGAGGATGATGGCACTTTTCGTTCAGGTCTAAATTTGGATTCATCATACAATTTAAATAATATCTGGCGTAACATGCATAACCTAGTAGAGTGTACTAGCGAGGTTTGGTGCACCCTAGAACCTGGTTTAACCCCCACCCCCCCCCGGCCTTTTTGCAACTAACCGTTCCAATGCTGTAGTCCTATTGTCTACCCTTTGGTGTTTGTGATGTCACCTATCCTGCCCCTTATTTATGCTTCTTATTGTTGTGTGTAATAATACGTGTTTTTGTTGACCATTACGTGGTCCCGCATTAATTCAATTAAGCGATGGGAATGCTTATATTAGCAGGATTTTATAACATATATTTCGACAATAAAACACGTTTAAAAACATGTTAACTGGAAAAAATGCAATAATCACTTTAATCCGTTTAAACATTACCTATTAGATATTTTAATTTTACAATATGCAAAATGTTTAAGACGAAAAGAAGCTTTTTTTTTTCATACCCCTGCCAACCCCGTTTTCGCTTCTTGGAGAAGGGGTTGGATGGGGTATGAAAGTATGAAAATACTCGGACCACGTAACGTATGTCCTTAAATGATGCATTTCCTGTTCGACTTTTATATCTTCTAGGGTTAGCATATATTACTGTGCAAAATGTATTTCCTCTTAAATATACCGTCCTTTTAGGCTCAGTTGTTATAGTTTGGCCCTTTAGAGTTGGACATATCATTATTTCACAACTGACATGTCGCCAGTACTTAGATATCTCCGCCCTATTGTTGATGTCGGAGTATATTGACAATAGTTTATGTAATCAATAATATACTCTGTAAAAAAGGTTTTGGACCATGGCAGTGTTCGAACCCGTACAATGATCGCTGAATCATGACATTCGACCATAACCCTTATTATCTCAGTTGATAATTCACAATAGATCAACAATCAACAATAATTATCGTTTGCAATGAAAGTTTGCGAAAAAATAATAATCGTTTTATTGGTTACTCGAATGTGTCCGTAACTGTTACTTTTTATGGACTTTGCAACATTTTTTACAGACCCTTTATGTGTTCGCGATATTTTTTTAAAATCAAATCTTGTTTGGAATTTAATGTTTCTGGTATCAAATTAACGGGGTAGGGTAGACCTTGGTTACTAAAAAAAGATACTTAATTCTGTCCACTAGTTTTATTTTTATATGACTTTATATACCCTGGTCCAAAACTTTGTTTACCGAGTATAGTTTTTGTTTTTGCTCGCCCTATGGCATTAGGCCTTTTGACGAGCTTTTCAGTAGAAGGTTAGTATGTTATGGTATGTTTATATAATTATAAACATATTGTTAGAAAGGGAAGGGGAGTATTTATTTCAATAATGGCAAGAATCAGGCAGACAACTGTGTCAGTCAGGTGTGATCGGTCGTGAAATTGAGAAGGTGATAAAATGTAAATGAATACTGGAGATTAACTGCCCTTTGGTGTTTATAATAAGCCCAGGATTCTTATGACTCTCCAGGAGGTTAGGATAAAAGTATTTATTAATATTTATTTATATATGTACAAAATCCGTACTGTGTCCTTTCATTGCTCTTGTTGGTCTAGTATGCATATAATCAGGAATTAAAAGATTATAAAATTAATAAAAATATTCCAATGTGTTTGGTCGAATTATCGTCCACAGCCCTGAGACCTTTTAATAAGAAATAATGGCTTCGTCTGTGGAGGAGCATCCGTTCGCCTACTATCACGTGAAGATAACACTGGATAAGAGCAATGATTGGAGATAGGTACGGATATTATGTGATGTGATCCGTTTTGGTACTGATCAAGGCATATATTACTGTTAATTAGTAACGTCTCCACATTAATTTTATGTGGGACGAAAATACAGATATATACAGTGATCTGGACTAATACGGTTCGAAGCATAGATAACTGTTACTTTATTAAAATGGTTTATCTCCACCAGTCCTTATAAAATATTAAAGTGCCTTAAAGAAAGTCCGTTACGAAAGGAATCTAGTGGAGATATGGAGTCCTTATGAAGATAATGCACCACACGCACTATCAAATACAATAATTATGGGTGTGCGGCGCCTTATTTCAAAATTAGGAGTATATATACAGATACCTCGAGTGAGATATCAAACACAGAAAAGTCGAGCATCTGCCGTTAATCAAGCATGGGTTCATTAGGAACGAATTACCATACTAAAATCCAACATAAGATAATATGATTAAAACCTGTTACATTGTAAATAGGGCAGGACGGACGTTAGTCCATTACAAAATGCCATTGTTTAAAGTTATTTAAAAGATATAGTATCCCACGGATCCAGTGAGACTTTTTAGTCTCAAGTCTCCATTAGGAACAGATTAACGGCCGATGCTCGTCTTAACAGAAGCAGAACATTAAATTAAAAATGAGCTCTATTCCAAATGGTGGTAGTAAACAATTTGTATTTTAATACAAAGTTTGTACCCACTGATGAGTCTAAGTCATTCCCCATCAATGATAGATTATTAATTTATTAAATATGGACAAAATATATACTAGTCCAAATTCAAAATGTTTAAAACTGTGAAATATGAATATGGGCGAGATTTGGCAAACATTGTTTTCAACATATCCATGACCCCAGAGTGAAGGGCGGTCCCCAAACTACTTTAGTCATGGATGTAGTGATAGCAACATATACCTGTGGTGGGGTGTATGATTAATCGTAGGTTAGATTTCAGTTGATGATTATACTGTATGATGTTAATATTAACAGATTAGGACTAACAGGAATATATAGAAAAGTAAACATATAACTCATGAATTAGCTGCACGTGCTTTATACACGTGCAGTTGTTTGTCGGAGGTATCGTTCTGGTTTGATTGGTCGAAATGGATAAACGATTGACAACTGGCGACATGTTAATTTCTAATCGGACACTTGGACGACTGTGGAAAGCCTGCTGTGCCCCCCTTTTTGATACCATATTGATACTGCTACTTATTTTCATTTCTTAACCGATATAGAAACAGAAGGTATACGAGTTAAGAGCTTGTGATCTGAACATTTTAAAAATACAAAAACATTCATAACTTCAATGCACACATATCTGGCTGTCAATATTTAACGCAACTGTTATAATTTCAATAATGATATCAGTATGATCATGTTTATATCTGCACGAGGCAGAGAAGAAATCAATACAGAAGTCAATACAAGAAAAATAAATAAATAGTATTCTGCTCTTTATCGTTGCATCTATAAACATTATAGGCATTACGAGGTACCCGAGAGTGCCTCATAGAGGAGTTGGAGGAAGGTATAGATCATGTCGTAGACGACTGTGACCGTGTCAACGGGGAGGTGGTGCAGCATCTTGGGGAGGTGGTGCAGCATCTTGGAATATGCACGGTAGATTCTGAGACAATAGATATTGACAAGTTTCAGTGTGTTGATGGCACATGGGAAGTATACAACGCATACGGTGGACATACGGCAGCAGGTAAACTATAGTTCGGTGTTTTTGTATATATTAGTGCTCATATTAGAAGAATGTCTATTCCTACAAACTGAGAAAATGTCTACCAACCTATTCTTTATGTATATAACAAGTGGAAAGATATCGAGATATGGAACTGTTTTCGAATTATATGTTCCCGTTATAAAAAAATAATATAACGTGGAATATTTCATGATGTGATGTAAGCCGTACCCAATAATGGTGATACGTTATGTGTACCTTTTGAATTTACTGCTGAAAGAAGTTAAAGTAGCTATCCTGCCAACACAGTTACAACATATGTACATCGCTTCTAACCCTACGACGAGGTATATAGATAACTTACATATTTTGAGAATCTAAACTCAATAGGCACAATATAATTTAAGCAGCCGGGCCAAACCCCAAAACTAAAGCGACGAGTTAAGAGTTACCAACTCATAATTCGTTCTACGCATATTCGATCACAGGTTTTCTAAGAAACCGTTTATAAACCTAAAGCTTTTAATAGAATCATATGCCTTGACATATGCCTTATGATATGACATGAACTCATGGAAAGATTTTGGATAGACGGTTTTGTAATTTTGTCGGGATAGCTACTTTAAAAATATTCCACAAATTCAACTCTGAATATACTGCTGGAAGGAAGATCTCACATTCCACAAATTAAACAATCATGCATATGCTTACTATAAGAGTGGATACGCTGCAATGCATCCATATACGGGTACTGTATATACATGTTTGAACACTTGATATTGAAATAAAATATATAAAGCAACTATATTTTGATGGCAGCTATACCAGTAAGACGGGTGGAAGAAGGTATTACACTTTAATATAAGTTGTTACAAAACAATGAATCCGAAACTTTGTTCAGAAAAGTAAAAATAAAAACTGTTTTGATTTAGCTTGGGTTATACATTATTTTATGACGTTTTATTTTAATGTTTTGAAACGTGACACATGAATATATATACAAATAAAACATATGTTGTTTATTTGTTTGTTTTTTCAGTTTATAGTTTGCAGACAAGCAGCAAGTATAATTTTAGAACAACGTTTTCTCGCAGAATTCGATATATGCTCTGCTTGGGTTAGTTCACTAAGAGCAACCGTTTTAGTCTGACAATATAATTTAGATTGAAAGTAATTCGATTTTAATATTACTTTATTTTTAAGCATATCCTCGCGAACATCATCGAAGGAAACGCTGGTTCGTTGAATTGACTAAAGCTGTCGTCACAGTCGCAAAAATAGTCTATGCCATATATTGTAACGAGAAGCATGGTAACACAGAATGTAGAGAAGAAGGTAGGACTTGTGTTTCTTAATTTATCTCTAATATTATTGTACTCGGTAGATCTGTGGCGCTATATATTCCATTCAGTTGATTCAAGAGTGGACACATGAATGCTGACCTGAATAATGTTTTCTATATAAAAGTAGATAAAAAGTCGAACAGGGGATGTAGCATTCGCAACATCTCGTTAACTGCTTCGCAGCATTGTCGAAGGTTTCCATATTGGTTACGTCATCACGTCTTAGATTCCCACCAAAACAAATTTGCGTTTAAAATCAAAGTTTCCATCCAAATTTTGCAATGTCATTTAGCCGATTGCTCCATCAATTGCTTATTTGTATGAAAGCAGTGATAAAACCTTCACCTGCATTGTAAAAAACAAACATGCATCGCAAATTATACATCAACACGTGCGGCTAACGGTCATATTGTTTACATAGCAACAGTGCACTATTTTTTGTGTTGTTGATTTACATATATACATAGTTTATATTGCTACCATATCATCCCTTATTTGTAGATAGTTTTATCTTTAAACGTTTACTTATTTTTTAATTACTAATGTATTCTTTCATGAGTAATAGGTTTTGCGCACAATATGACCTATTTATGTGTCGACGTGCATAAAACACCATTCATTCGTTCATTTTATTTTTTGGGCCGTTGCCTTTCGGCTAACAAAATATCAAGATTTTTGAACATACCGAAGATCGATATGCAAACGAGGCGGGATCCCGAAGAATGACGGGATTGGCCGAGTTTTCACGATTGGAAATGTAGCATTCACAGAACTCAGTCCATCAAAAACACACATCATTACGTGGTCCGATATTAACTTTCATACCCCATCCAACCCCTTCTCCAAGAAGTGAAAACGGGGTTGTCTGGGGTATGAAATAAACCTTTATTTCGTCTTAAAACATTTGCATATTGAAAAATTAAAACATTTAATAGGTAATTTTAAACAGTTTATCGCATATTTTGTCAAAATATCGGTTATAAAATCCTGCTAATATCAGCTTTCACATCGCTTAATGGAATTAGGGCAAACCACGTAATGCAGAACAATCAACAATTACAAGGGGAAATAGGAGAACAATATGTGAAACAACAAACTTAAAAACGTTTATTTTATTCGGCTTAACACGATATGTATCAGAGAACATACAGGTTGACAATCCATTACTCAGACTATTTTTTTCATTCCAATGACAATTCGTTTCCTGCTATATTGGCAGTGTAGTTATAATGCAGATGATATGAAAAAGCCGTCATGTGTATGTGTGAATTTTATTACCTTCAGTGATATGGAATTTTGTCGCAGGTAGATATTTCCATCTCACCCTAGGGTCGAGATAAAATTCACGCGCGCCAACATCCGGTATGCAGGAAAACATGCAAAACGTTAGTAGCTGGCGGCGTCGACGCACAACATATCTCTGATATGCAAGAAAATAATCTACCATCCTCATAAATTCACAACCTCCACTCCCCAACCCCCGCTCTCCCACACACACACCATATACATGCGGAACAAAACATTTTCGAGACTGGTCACGTGATCTTAATTCTCTAGATAAATTCATGCTAAATGTGAAAATGAAATAAAGAACATTTAAATTCATATATACAGGCAACAGAGTACTACATTAGTTTCTAGACGGTCACTTTTAATATTGTTCCGCTGTTTCAGTGTCTACATGTAAATTTATTTCATTTTATTTACCGACAAAATTAAACTTAAATAAGTTAAAAATCATAAAAAGAAAATCATAAAAATACATACACTCAAGTGATATGAAAACGCAACACGGGAATTTCCGCTATATATTGTATGTACACAATGCTGCTTTTAATCGAATAGTACATGGCTACGTAAGACCTTTCCTTTTGGAAAAAATACTAAAACAACAAATAATACAGCAAATAGTATTCCTTCAATGTTTCATTATTCACAGAGTACGCGTTTGGCTCAATCATGTGAGCAAACTTAGGATGCAACATTTTGCAAACTATTTACGTTAAATACAGTACTGAACTAGCTCAATTTTTCAAAGAGCTACTTCAACATTTATGAAGTTCTTGTTACAAAGTGTAGTGTGATTAAAACGTCTACAACATCACAGTTGTGTCCTTTCTCTAGTTAACTGCAACTTTCTTTTTAAGAAACATCTTGGGATTTCTTTGGAATATTATGTGCAATTAAGTGTGCAGTATATACAATATATAGCGGAAATTCCCGTGTTACGTTTTCATATCATTTGAGTGTACATACAGGGAGTAAAGTATTATAATGCATATACCGAAATGTTTTTAAAAGTAACGAACTTTTTTGTAGACCCTAAATACTCTAAATTCATTTATTTAACTGCATAAAAATAAATTACTGTTTCCTTTTTGCTAGTTGTGTATGTAAAATGCAAGCACAATGTCGCATTTTAGGGATATTGATACGATTAGATGCGGATTGTTTGTGAATTAAGTATGCCAAGTAAATACCATCCCAGCGGGCACAACAACGTTGGATCAACGTTGAATCAACGTCAGGTACCAATGTTGAATCAACGTTGATTTATAGTTGGATTTGAAAGTTGATTGGACGTTGAAATTCTGACGTTGAATCAACATTGAAATTCTAACGTTGAAACAACGTTGAAAACCAAACGTTGAAACAACGTTGAAGACCGAAAGCTAAAACAACGTTGAATTATAGTTGGATTAATGTTGATGTGGTATGTAATGCTAGCAATTATGTTTAGCACCATATGGTCATATTGACAAGCTATAATCACTCGGGACAATTTCAGGAAAACTCTGACTTTCCAATCAGGCTGGGTTTTGAACTCGTCCGAGCTTTCATTATTATAAAGACCTACAGCAAGTACAGCTAAAAATTATCAGACTGCTAATAATCAAATAACTATAACTTAAATTAGTCGTGGCGAGCAAAAAATATAACCAAATTTTCTAACAAATACTTTTCTACTGGAAAGAAAATGTACAAATGCTCGACCATATAGTCCTTTGATATACTGTTCATGCTATGACCACAATAGCCTTTGCATGCAGTGTGAACTCAGAACTCGCAGGCTGATCAGGGTGTACACTTTCTGGCTGCTCATCAATCATTTCTCCAAAACAACCCTTTCTATCATAAATGGAAAGGTCCAAATTTAACAAAAGGACAGTCCATTATGCATTCATAGAAGGGTAAGGGTTTTATTTAATGTAAAATATTGGGGTTTAAGATAATACCTCACTACAAATCGAATCAATCACCTTTAATGATAAAAAAAAATTCAATCTCTAAAACAAAATCAACTGTTAAAAAATATTTCTGTAATTATGTCAACAAAACAAGTCTAGCTATTTATAAATTGTCGAACACCGCAATCAAGTGACAATTATAATCTACACCGCAATCACATGACAATAACAATCACCATGTGACAATAACAGTCTCCACAGCGACCACATGACAATAACAATCTCCACAGCGACCACATGACAATAACAGTCTATACAGCAATCATGTGACAATAACAATCTCCACAGCGACCACGTGACAATAAGTCTATACAGCGATTATGTGACAATAATAATCTCCACAGCGACCACGTGACAATAACAATCTCCACAGCAACCACATTACAATAACAGTCTATACAGCGATCATGTGATAATAACAATCTCCACAGCGACCATGTGACAATAACAGTCTATGCGGCAATCATGTGACAATAACAATCTCCACAGCGACCATATGACAATAACAATCTCCACAGCGACCACGTGACAATAACAGTCTATACAGCAATCATGTGACAATAATAATCTCCACAGCGACCACGTGACAATAACAGTCTCCACAGCAACCACATGACAATAACAATCTCCACAGCGACCACGTGACAATAACAATCTCCACAGCGACCACTTGACAATAATAGTCTATACAGCAATCATGTGACAATAACAATCTCCACAGCGACCACGTGACAAGAACAGTCTATACAGCAACCATGTGACAATAACAATCTCCACAGCGACCACATGACAATAACAATCTCCACAGCGACCACATGACAATAACAATCTCCACAGCGACCACGTGACAATAACAATCTCCACAGCGACCACATGACAATAACAATCTATACAGTGATCATGTGACAATAACAATCTCCACAGCGACCACATGACAATAACAGTCTATAGAGCGATGATGTGACAATAACAATCTCCACAGCGACCACAGACTATAACAATCTCCACAGCGACCACAGACTATAACAATCTCCACTGTGCACAGCGACCACATGACAATAATCTCCACAGCGACAATAACAGTCTATACAGCGATCATGTGAAATAACAATCTCCACAGCGACCACGTGACAATAACAATCTCCACAGCGACCACGTGACAATAACAGTCTATACAGCGATCATGTGACAATAACAATCTCCACAGCGACCACGTGACAACAGTCTATACAACGATCATGTGACAATAACAATCTCCACAGCGACCACGTTGCAATAACAGTATATACAGCGAACATGTGATAATTACAATTTCCACAGCGACCACGTGACAATAAGTCTACACTTCGATCGTGACAATAACAATCTACAGTGATCACGTGACAACAATCGCCCACACAAATAGCACAGAATGGTCAAAATGCATCAATGGCAAAATTTATGAAAGCTATAATGGATATATAGAGATTATTTAACTGCTGCGATCGTTTATAGGGAAATCCTTCATGAGATGGTAGTGTTGTAACTATTTCTTTAAAATGGAACAAACATGACATGACCACCATCAAGTGAAGGATTTCCCTAAATAAATCGAGCCCAGCAGTTAAATAATGTATTTATTACATTTCAAATCGCTTTGTGTATAATTTTAACCTAAATTATTTGTTTTACTGAATGTTAAGGGTGGATAGAGTCTACGTCAACAACACTTTATTGGCGGCATATTTCAACATCACAGTTATTTTTGTGTTCGGAGTTAATATTTAGAGAATGTGAATATTCTTTAACTGAAAAATCCCAATCTTTCAGACGTAGAAATATAATAAAAACATTTCACTACTAACACTTTGGAGGGGTATGTGCACCGTAGTTGAATAAAATCCGTTAAATATTAAGTTAGTCTCATTCGATCGGTTTTTACCCCATGAATCCAATCAAAAAGTCAAGTGGTTTCACCACCATACACAAATCCTTCATCCGGAAAAGTTATATTGTCCTTGAATTTTCTCGTGATAGTCACCAGGCCAATTAAGTTATTCTCATTTGATCGGGGTTTTTCCAGTTTTTTCCCATGAATCCAATCAAAAAGTCAAGTGGTTTCGCCACCATACACAAATTCTTCCGCCGGAAAAGTTATATTGTCCTTGGTCCTTGAATTTTCTCGTGATAGTCACCAGGCCATTGAGTTAAAAAAAAATTGTAAATTGTTTATTTCTTCCTCCTCCTCCAGTCCTTTCCTGGGCATATTTTAAAAACCCTTTAATTTCATCCTCCACAAAGGTCTCCACCACTTGGTGGGAAGCCAGGACATTGTCTGAAAAGGAAAGAAAGATATATATGAACAAATTTACTGAAAAGGAAAGTAAGATATATGAATCTGTTTATTTTATTCACACATTTAATATATCAAAAGGCCACGGCGTACAACCATTTCACGCCCGTGAGGAATTTACAAATCGCGTAATTACGCGGAGTTTGGGTGATAAAACTACTCAGCATGGGAATCGGCTCTCGGCAAACTTACGCTGTGATACTTCGCGCATAATGCCACGATATTTCGCGTATACAAACTCGGAGTTTGCTGAGTCGAAACTGCACAGGTAAAAGGTGCAACATTTTATTACTGCAGTTATTCTAATGCATAATTATTCAATAACTTTTAAAAAAGGCAGAAGACAATTTCTTATTTTTGTTTTTTGAAAATTCGAATGCCCGGATAATGTCACGATAATTATATGGCGGTTCCTATTACCGGCTTCGCGGCGACTGAACATAAAATACAATTAGTAATTACTATACTGGAAATTACAATTTTTTATTTAATCGGTGTTTGTAAAATGATTTACGATTCTGCTGTTGATTATTATTATATCGATGAGTTTTTAGTAAAAATAATCAAACAAATTGTAAAGAATTCCGGGTCATTAAACCCGTTCTTAGTGCCGCCTTTCTAAAAGTTACCTACATCGCTAGGGATTATGGGTATCGAAATTATTTATGTCGGTCGCAAGAGAACTGATTTTTTGACAACAGAAACGGAATTTTTTTTTGATTAAATGCATTAAAAGATTGAAATCCATATTTTTTTCGAAACGCCTTTTTATGTATTCATTATATTTATCAGTCATGTCAACTTTGCACGGAAAAGATGCACTCTGCTGATTGATTCTTTATCAAGCGCGATGTCCGACAAGTTGAAGTTGTTGGAAAATATAGATTTGTTCCCAAAAATAAATCGCCAAAGGTGTGCACTCATGGTTAATTGGATTCTATGCGGAGTGTGATCACTCCGAGCGACTCTGTGTACTTTCGCCACGTGGATTCGCCAAATCCAAACACTGACTTGGGGTAGATTCGCTCGGCATTCGATAGGGCCAAACTCGGCGAATGGAGTAAAGTGTGTGCTTCGCGTGAGCCGTACTGTTCATGTTGCCCTCTACAGAGCTAGCTTTAATACCTTTAATTAATACATTACCAATTATAAGTTTGCAGAGACTTGTGTTCTTGAAAGGAAATTTCCATTCATATTGCTTTTCGCCATCAATCCATTTGACATCCGATCGTCCTGAAACAGAATAAGGACCTTTAAGAGAACAATCATTTGATTCTTTAGTATTTTACTCTTTCCACGTTTTCATACTTCAGCTTCCAGTTGGGTAATGGCTGCTTAAACAATGTTGCTGCAAAACAGATTGATAACCCACCCTTTCAATCCTGCGCGTTATGTACAAAAATGTTTAAATGGTTATACAATTTAAGCGCTATAGCTACTAGAAGTGCTAGTTCAAGCTCAAATCAAGATGGATATAAAAATAGCTGGGGCCAGAATTAATGATTGTTTGTTTGCCGTCACTTGACTCAGGACTTTAGGTACTACGAAAGTATGGCTGATGGGGTCATTGTCGTTCCTGGACTACAAAAAGGTACCCGGGGTACATCTATATATACAGAAACGTACCTGAAAATCTTTGAATCCAGAGTGGTCCCCAAATATACAGAAACGTACCCGGACAAACAAGATCTCATTGGCGGAATTGAAACAATTTAGCACTTGATAAACAACTACTTAAACAATATTGTTTATCATTAACTATTGCACTATTGTTCTTAAAAACATATTTAGGCTGCCGTAGTTAGTAATAAAATCTAGAATGTATTGTCATAAAACCGGAAGTTGTAAATCATCAATCCCCACACAAAAAAGTAAACAAATACACAGCTCGATCGTCATTCAAGAATAGTTTAATGAAAGAATCCCTGTACTTTTATTTCCGAAGACCCCACCGGAAAAATACACACACACACACGCAAATTTGACCACCACATTTGCATTGAGAATTCTGATAATCGAATCACAAAAAACGCCGGGATATCAAAAATATTGTTTTTCAATATATAAATTGGCGCCATTAAATACATTATAAATATGTAAGCTACATTTTTAAAAAAGTGAATCGTAAATGAAAGTTTCATTTCCGTGAAGTAACAGAATGTGTTACTGATGCGTGTTACGACATTGTACTCTCACGAGATTTTGTCTCGGGTACATTTCTGTTAATTTGAGGGCCTTTCTGGATTTCGATATTTTTCGGGTACATTTCTGTGTACATAAATGTAACCCGGTTGCCTTTCTGTAGTACCCAGTACAATGACCACCATCAGCAAAATTATGAGCTATCTTTTGGATGGGATGTAAAGCTTTCGGCACTGTGTGCAAGGAGAGCCACACACTTTGCTTGCAAGATCTCACCGTAATTTTTAATCCAAGCATTCTTTGACTCTAAAAGCATTATTTTTTTATCTTTTTGTGTGTGGCTTTTAGGCAGATGAAATATCAAAATCATAAAAAAGGGCAGGTAAGGTCAGAGAATGCTCGGATTATGGTGTGTGTTGGGAGGGTGGGGGTGGGGTGGGGGCATAATCATAGAATCTTGCCTCCGAAACGGGGCTGCATTGATAATCAGAAATTGATTGTGTGCAGTATCGGAAAGAACATTATCCTCAAGAGACTGGTTGTTGGAGAATATTTTTTGAAAAAAGAAAGGAAAAAATTCAAAAAAGATGGTCCCATTCTAGTGTGTTAAAATACACGTTTAATGCTCTTTTGAAATTTTTCGTATTGGCGAGCATCAACGTGTATTGATTATTGCACATTTTACGACTGGACTTTCCCAACGGAATCTGTTGGGAAGGTTTCACGCTTTTAAACAGCATTGTTTGTATATTATATAAGCACAGGTTGAAAGAAGATTTTTTTTTGAGTCGATCAGTGTTTCAAAATTTACCTGCCACGATGAAATATCTCAGATTATCCAAATTTATCACGAATATATTGACACATTTCCGAATTATCCAAAGTTACCGCCATCTTGTTTGAAATTCTTACCCAGAGTTCAATGCGCATATTAGTTCACCATACGCAACCCACCATGCACCGTCGATAGAATAGAATAGAACCGTTTATTGCTACAATCGTAAAACATTGTGTACATAGTGTGTTTAAACTACACATATTTCATGCCGATTTAATTTTTTAATTATATTTATAGTATTTTTCCCCCAGATCAGGCTATGCAACAAGCGAGATTTTTTAATTTTTCTTTTAAGAGAATGTCTGAAGGTTTAATATATAATAAATATCCCGGCACCCTTCGCCCATAACCTTTTGTTAACCTAAGACTTGAAAATGTACTAGATACATTATACACAACGCAGTTTCGTGACACGTTGTCCACAGTGGAAAATATGTACTTATGCGCATGCGCATGCAACGTTGGGAGAAACGCGCACTTGTCAATATATTGTCAATACACATGTATAGCGATCTACGAAAAACCGATATATTATGTAAAATATGCTTCGGAAAAAAATAAAACCGAAAGTAAATGGTAAATAACTTATTATTTTGTTAGATTATCGTCACGGTTTACGCACATAAGTCTGATAAGCTGCTCAATTTCGTTCGAAAATCACATGGGTGTTGGAGCGTTTTTTTCCAGTCGGGTTTTTTGCAAAGGAAATTAGGCGTATATGCAGTTATATAGAACGTCAGAATAATAAAAAAAAACTGCATAGGAGCCAATTTATTAGGCTAGTCCCATTCCAACGACTACGAAATCGATCGGGATTCACAAATTATGTTTTAGTTTTTACACAAACTTTTCCCATCAAACAAAGTAACACTGACTTACCACTTCGAACTTGATCACCGACGCTTTTGGAATATTGAAATAACTGTACTAAAACGATTTTATACACACATTTCTTGGTAAACAAGACACAATCTCAGTTTTCCGCGTGAAATTTTATATCCCTGCATTTGAATGGCTGGGTCAGCATTTCCGTCAGTGGCCTCCTAGCGGATATCCAGGGGAGGTAACATCAGTTATAAACTTCCGACCGAATAATTAGGATAAACGTTTTACGTGTTACGCTGCCTTTGCAATACAACGTATACGACATTTTATTCTTGCAATTAGGCCTAACGTACGTTACTTGCAAAACAAATTCCGCGGATGCAATTCGTCAATATATATGTAATTAAAGAGGAAAATTTAAGGACTAGTACTGTATATAATTCTGCAATGATTAATGGTGTTATCTATCACATCTTTCATTTACCTACACCTCGTTATTAGTAATTATATGATTGATATATCATATATATATATATCCACAATGTTGAAACCTTTTATCAACGTCTATACGACGTTACAATTCTAACGATGTTCCAACGTTGAGAACGGTAACGTTGAACGTCTCACACCACAATTAATTTTCCATAGGGTCCCATTGTAATGTTTTTGTTCGTGGCATAGAGATAAAAAAGATTTTGCAACATGTATTTATGCTTAAATTCTTCATTGATCCAATATCTGCATGCTATTAACTTTTAACGAATATTTACCAGATTGAACTTTTTTTAATTTCATGTTTGCCTGACACCTATCAAAATTTAGACAAAAATACAACCCCGTGGAGATTAGACCCATGATGTGTAAAATGAGGCAGAATTAGCTAGAAATCTTATATCAACATGCATTTTTCTGGGATCTCTTCCTAAAATGCTGTAGATTTAGAACCTGGTAAAGATAAATCAATGTATCCTGTAAAATGTAGAAAAGCTAACTTGTTTTTTTTATCTACCTCCTTCATCTGTAGGGCAGGAGTATTCAAGGGAGATAATAGTGGTGTGAGTCCTTAATCAACGTTGATACAACGTCAGTACTCATACCCATACAAGTTGATGGTTGAAGGTTGAAAAGGGCAACGTTGATTCAACGTTGAAGTAACGTTGATCGACGTCATGACCAAAATCCAACCACATCTCAACGTTGAATCAACGTCGTGTGCCCACTGGGATGTAGGTACGTATTCAACTCTTTTTTTTTCGATTACAGCAGTTGACCCGGAGAACCTTGTAGCACCGACTTACAGTAACTGTCCTCCGAGTGACATACAGCCTTCGTATACAGCCAGAGAAGGAGAAAAAAACGGTTCAGGTTACGTGGTCGGACCCAATAGCCAGTGACGACAAAGAAATCAGAACGTAAGCAAAGCGAGATTCTCTTCATCACAACGTCTAAGGGGTGCTTGGAAATAAAGTGAAAACATATACTATTTATTATTAGACCTGGTACGAGAGACGAGTGATTGAATACAAGTTCAGATTGTGTTTTATTTGTATATAGCCTAAGGAACACTTTAATTGAGACTGCAGATTGGTATGAAAAACTTGTGAGTCCCAGTACCAATTTAAATCTGTAAATTTGCATAGACAAAGGCCACTTTACCGCCAGAACGTCCATATTCTTTGAAACAAACTATTAATTATTCTGTTAGCTGGATACGTTTTAAGCTCTTGTATATAATGTGGTTTTCTTTCAAATATTTCCCTTGCAGTTAGTGAGAGAAAGATACACATTTTGAAATTGGTATATTAGTTATCCAGTATTAAAGAGCGCGCGTGCGTGCGTGCGTGCGTGCGTGCGGCGTGCTTCTCATGCTATATCCACACATGTATATTGATGTATTTTTATTTTATTATTTGTTAAAGGAGTGAGCAATCATGCTGTACTTACAAAAATGGGGCCAGTTTTCCTGCCCTTTCCGGGTCTGGTTATGCACATACGATAACGTACACAGCTACGGACAGTCATGGTCTTACAGCATCATGCCAATTTTCCTTCAGCACAACATGTAAGTTTTGTTTAAAAAATGTCGTAAATTATTGTGACGTGACAGTTTTGTACAATACATTGAAATTCATTGAAAATACATCATTCAGATTTTCTCTTTGAACCTAATCGAATGTCTTGAGTTTTGACCGAACTATTAATAACAATACTTCCAAAACAGGGTACTTTTAAGGGTTCTCTGGTAGTATACATTGTACAACACATATCCAATCAGCTTCAATTAAAACGTGTTGCACGTGTGAAGTATTTAATCAATAGGGCACAGTTGCGGCTGCACGAGCTAAGATGATGTAACGAGTGGGAAGATGGGAAGACTCTATAATGCAAAACAGACAAGAAGTACACAGGATATACCCCCTCGTTAGATAAAATGGCATACAAATTGATTATATGTATTTTAACTATTACTAAACTTGGACGTGTCAATATTTCAGACAAAACTTGTAGCGAACCAAGTATACCGAACAATGGAAGAAAGGTGTCATGTACAAATGGCTATGTATATGGAAGTCAGTGTTCACTCATCTGTAACGATGGTTACGAACTGATAGGAGACAATAAAGTCACGTGTCAAGCTACAGAGACATGGACACCGAGTCCAATTTGTACAAGTAAGTACAGATGCATGTGTGTGTTTGTGTTTGTGTGTGTGTGTGTGTGTGCGCGCGTGCGCGTGCGTGCGTGCGTGCGTGCGTGCGTGCGTTTGTATGGTATGGTGTGTGTGTGTGTGTGTGTGTGTTTTGTGTGTGTGTGCGCGTGGTATGTATGTGTGTATGTATGTATGTATGGATGTATGCATGGATATCAAATCAAATATGTATGTATGCATGCCTGCGTATGTACGTGCGTACGTGTGTCCGATCAGTCGGTATTGTTTGTGAGTGCGTGCGTGCGTGCGTGCGAGTGTGTCGTGCGTGCGTGCTCGTGCGTGTATGTGTGTGCGTGCCAAATTATACATATCAGGTTTTTGCATAATTATTGAAAACGTAGTAAAGTAAGTTTATTCAGTGACAGACATAGAACACCAACAAGGCCGCTACATATAAAGGAGGTACAACCGCTACATTCACTATATTTTCAGAGGTCGTATGTTCGGCACCTAGTAAACCAGAACATGGAGATTTTGAATGTGATGATCCGGCGTATAGCTTCGACGAAGACTGTAATTTCCGATGTGATGAAGGATTTCATTTAAATGGACCAATCAAAATGACATGTCAGGCTGACAAAACATGGTCGGTGACAATGGATCAGGTCAGCTGCACAGGTATTGAAATATTAACAACAAATTGCATACATGTAAATACATGTAATGATTATAAGGATATATGACATATAATAAATATATGTACATATGACATGTAATAAATATACGTACATATGACATGTAATATATATACGTACATATATATGGTATTTAATAAATATAAGTATACATATAATGTTATAAATAAAAATGCATACGACATGTTATAAACATAATTACATCTGAAATCAGGTGACATGTAATAAATATAAATACAGCTGACATGTAATATATTTAGCTTAACTTGAATAGTGTATGCACATCTTTAATTTCAAAATTCATAGGAGTAGCATGCATAATAAACTAATAAACGCATTTATGTTGCGAATGTTTATCCTAATATTGGCGTTATATGTCTTGTTCATGAACATCTTTGTCTGCAGACAAAAATGTCTTAACCTTTCTCCATAGTTATATTGAAATAATATATTTCTCGACACAGACAATGAATCGCCAGTGATTGCATGTCAGTCGCCTTAGATATTCTACGCGGACCGCGATACATTTGGTACGTCTGTATCGTGGATCGAACCTACAGCGACGGACAATGTGGACACGAACCCTACCATCCTGCGGATCGACGGTCCGGCCCTTGGAGACCAGTTACAAGAAGGGTTGCATTACGTACAGTATATGGCTACAGACACTGTAGGCAATACCTCACCATTGTCAGGGTGTAGCATTACACTTGACGTTAAAGGTAAGTTCTCTATACCAGTACAGTACTGTCATTTCAGAATTCTTAATTTAGTCAGTTTGCATTATCTTCTTTGGCACTGCTGTATACAGATGTCATGCTATATACCTACACTTTTCATGCGATACCAGCTCACAGACCTAATAGAATCACTTCGTTGTCAACAACCAAGTAAAATGTAATGGCAGTTTTATGGCAATGACGTTCAGTTTAATTTCATATGTAGAACTCAAATGATAATTAATCATCTACATCAGTACCATTATTACAGCTAACACCCACTGCTTTTATTATATCACCAGAATAAAACAGTTAACACGATTCCGTGTCGTTGTTTACATGTTCTGGTTTATCATTCAGTTATCAAGTGCTCTACCGGCCCCACCGATGCTCTCAACAACTCACGTTTCATGACATACAATTGCACGGATACATCGTTCTACTATGGTGTATCGTGCCAACTCGACTGTGACCTTAATTTGCCGCTCATTGGTACAGACCTGATGGCATGTGAACGTGAAGGGTCCTCAGATCAAGGCGCATGGCAATGGGGTTCAGGATCTCAACCGTACTGTGAAGGTACGACAGTTTTACTGAAGAACTTCAACATTTTCCTATGGCCAGGCTTATAAAGGATACTTTGAATTGTCATTAAGTTAATTCGTATATGCAGGCATGATATAGATTGTTCCCTAGTTGACCCACTAAAAAAATCCCTGTAAGCGGACGAAGCATACAAGCTCATCTGAAGGTAGTAGAGAATAATAATGCCTTTTAATTTCCTACACAGTTTATTTAACGAGATAAACAAAACTCCCTATCGCCGAGAGGCTCTATTTATCGTGCATATTGACATTAAAATAGAAAAGAAAACTGTACGTTCGTGTTTGTCTGTTGTTTTAAAGAAACTAACTCGCGAAATAACGGCAAAAATAGCACTATACAATTGTAACTCCATCTCCATTCTGGTGTTCAGGTCATATAATGATGTATATAAACCAGTTAAAAGTATAAATTGTGGGTTCTTAAAATATCCGCGATTGAATATGCGTAAAATGAATTATGAGTTGGTCACTCTTAATTTGACCCTCCAGTTTTGGGGTTTGGCCTGGCTTGTTAAAGCCGTTTATATTGTGTCTTTAGCGTTTGGATTCTCAAAATATGCAAGTAATATATATATCCCTCGTCATCAGTAGGTTTAGAAACGGTGTACACATGTTGTAAAATTTGGCTTTTGTTGGCAGAACAGCTACTTTAACCTGAATGGACCTTGCATAATTATTAGATTAAAGAACAACATTAAGCTAATGACTTCTTTAGTAAGTACAAACGTGTATATTATCATGCTAGTTTTGTGACATATCTGTGTTTATGTCTTTGTTTCGTACAGTACTGGTTCTACCCAGGAAAAGTGGGTGGTCTGCCTCCACCACAAATCGACCGTCATATATCACCTTAAATGTGTTGAAAATGACGTAAAACACCATACAAACAAATCAATCTTAATCAGTGTTATAAACTAAAACGTGCTATCAACCAGGTTTGATTTGATTTATTTGTAGTGTAGGTACTTAGGAACGTTTCTTAGATGCATTTACTGTTTCAAATATGCATTTGCTGTTTTAAATTATTTGCAAAAATTCAAACGTAATAGACAATTGAGATATACAAAATAAATAAAATTAGAGTTGATATTTCCCCTTCTGGTGTACTTGATTTCCTTAAGTGATATGTTGTATATTCAGTTGTTGAATGCCCGACGTTAGACCCACCCACACACGGAGCATTGGGTTATGATACAGTTAACGCAAGACCAGTAAACATAATGTTATGTGAGAAGGGGTATGACATATCGTCTGTCGGATCCGATTTTACTGGACGAATGTCCTGCCAGGACAGCGGAACGTGGTACCCATTGGAAGAGTTTCCAGATTGCATAGGTAATCACTATTTTAATGTGGATTGCAATTCAGTGTATTATATCCAATAACACTTAATGATAAACTATGGTCATGTTATTAAGCAAAATGCAAACATTTCAATCGTGTCCAGCCGCACCGAGGGACCAGTCATACTCCTGAATGGTTAACGCTGGCATAAATAGAGGATCTCACATGAGTGCTCATTCATTATTGAATTTATTAAACGAGTTGGCAAAATGATATAATGCGAGGTCTTGCGGAGCATTATATCATTTTTGCTAACGAGTTTGATAAAGTCAATGATTAATGAGAACGAATGTTAGATTATATTTATCACATAACTTATAATGTCAGAAAACGTACATTAACATGGCGGCATTAACGTTAGTGGAATATCGAAAATATTGCTGTTATTACACTCCCACACCGCATGTTATATGATAAAAGTAGATACAAAAGTCGAACAAAAAAAAAGAAGAAAAATATGACTGACGAAGTATCCATTATTCCCGAACTATTGCACTAAACATACACAATGTAAACTAATCAAGCAACTGGTCTTCGCTGATATATGCGAGTCTGATTCGGATGTGATGTATTTGTTTTCTTTTTATCAACAGGTTTATTTTAAGTCGTTTTATTGAAAATTATTTCAAATTATGTGGAAAAAAAACTTCCTCAATAAAGATTTAAGGATCGAACTATTGGAAAAAATAGACATTGTATTCTTAATATTTCAAATTAAATCAGATTTCATGTTAATATCTCCTTTGAAACTCTTAATTTGATTTTAAATTTCAGTGTCCAATCTCCCGTTTCTACTGCTACGTGCCGAGCTATACTACGATGGTGATTGTTCTGACGCTGCCACACAGGAAATAATCAAACAACAAATACTTACATACCTGGCTACACTACAAGCAGATGTCGATAACTCAATTTGTCCGAGCGACAATACGTGCAAAACGGAAAATATCAAGGTCGTTTGTGGGAGTACCGGGCGCAAACGAAGAAGCGCTGATCACACAATTGAAAAACGTCAAACAAACATCGCGATCGTCAACTTTGATTTTGCGATTATATTTAAAGCTGAGAATCGAACTACCCAGGATGCATACACCTATTTCAGTGGTGTCCTTAAGAGTATGGCAAATGAGACTTAAACCAGGATTGATAACGGGGACTTTGACATTGTCGGATTCACCCTAAGTGCTGACGCCTTTCAAACTGAGGAGTATCCACAGCAGTTCTCGTGTAAAACAAACCCGATGCCCAAGGCCTCACCTGTAGTAAGTTATACAGGGTTATATATACATTTCGTACTATATAAGGTCACATAAATGGATAATGGCTTATTCACTCTAGGACCGGCTGAATATTTAAATGCCAAATATTATTTACATCGTGATGACAGATTTGTAGTTAACTTTTAAGTAGAATTGTATCGGACAATACGACAATTTTATTTCCATAACTCAAAGACATTGCTGATGTTTCTGTGTTAATACGGCTATGAGCTAGTCTAATGGGTATGGTAGTAATGTTTCTGTGTTAATACGGCTATGAGTTAGTCTAATGGGTATGGTAGTAATGTTTCTGTTGTTAATACGGCTATGAGCTAGTCTAATGGGTATGGTAGTGATGTTTCTGTTGTTAATACGGCTATGAGCTAGTCTAATGGGTATGGTAGTAATGTTTCTGTTGTTAATACGGCTATGAGCTAGTCTAATGGGTATGGTAGTAATGTTTCTGTTGTTAATACGGCTATGAGCTAGTCTAATGGGAATGGTAGTAATGTTTCTGTTGTTAATACGGCTATGAGCTAGTCTAATGGGAATGGTAGAAATGTTTCTGTTGTTAATACGGCTATGAGCTAGTCTAATGGGTATGGTAGTGATGTTTCTGTTGTTAATACGGCTATGAGCTAGTCTAATGGGTATGGTAGTAATGTTTCTGTTGTTAATACGGCTATGAGCTAGTCTAATGGGAATGGTAGTAATGTTTCTGTTGTTAATACGGCTATGAGCTAGTCTAATGGGTATGGTAGTGATGTTTCTGTTGTTAATACGGCTATGAGCTAGTCTAATGGGTATGGTAGTAATGTTTCTGTTGTTAATACGGCTATGAGCTAGTCTAATGGGTATGGTAGTGATGTTTCTGTTGTTAATACGGCTATGAGCTTGTCTAATGGGAATGGTAGTAATGTTTCTGTTGTTAATACGGCTATGAGCTGGTCTAATGGGTATGGTAGTAATGTTTCTGTTGTTAATACGGCTATGAGCTTGTCTAATGGGTATGGTAGTAATGTTTCTGTTGTTAATACGGCTATGAGCTAGTCTAATGGGTATGGTAGTGATGTTTCTGTTGTTAATACGGCTATGAGCTAGTCTAATGGGAATGGTAGTAATGTTTCTGTTGTTAATACGGCTATGAGCTGGTCTAATGGGTATGGTAGTAATGTTTCTGTTATTTATACGGCTATGAGCTAGTCTAATGGGTATGGTAGTGATGTTTCTGTTGTTAATACGGCTATGAGCTAGTCTAATGGGAATGGTAGTAATGTTTCTGTTGTTAATACGGCTATGAGCTGGTCTAATGGGTATGGTAGTAATGTTTCTGTTGTTAATACGGCTATGAGCTAGTTTAATGGGTATGGTAGTAATGTTTCTGTTGTTAATACGGCTATGAGCTAGTCTAATGGGAATGGTAGAAATGTTTCTGTTGTTAATACGGCTATGAGCTAGTCTAATTGGTATGGTAGTAATGTTTCTGTTGTTAATACGGCTATGAGCTAGTCTAATGGGAATGGTAGTAATGTTTCTGTTGTTAATACGGCTATGAGCTAGTCTAATGGGAATGGTAGTAATGTTTCTGTTGTTAATACGGCTATGAGCTGGTCTCATGGGTATGGTAGTAATGTTTCTGTTGTTAATACGGCTATGAGCTAGTCTAATGGGTATGGTAGTAATGTTTCTGTTGTTAATACGGCTATGAGCTAGTCTAATGGGTATGGTAGTAATGTTTCTGTTGTTAATACGGCTATGAGCTAGTCTAATGGGAATGGTAGTAATGTTTCTGTTGTTAATACGGCTATGAGCTGGTCTAATGGGTATGGTAGTAATGTTTCTGTTGTTAATACGGCTATGAGCTAGTCTAATGGGTATGGTAGTAATGTTTCTGTTGTTAATACGGCTATGAGCTAGTCTAATGGGTATGGTAGTAATGTTTCTGTTGTTAATACGGCTATGAGCTAGTCTAATGGGTATGGTAGTAATGTTTCTGTTGTTAATACGGCTATGAGCTAGTCTAATGGGTATGGTAGTGATGTTTCTGTTGTTAATACGGCTATGAGCTAGTCTAATGGGTATGGTAGTAATGTTTCTGTTGTTAATACGGCTATGAGCTAGTCTAATGGGTATGGTAGTAATGTTTCTGTTGTTAATACGGCTATGAGCTAGTCTAATGGGTATGGTAGTAATGTTTCTGTTGTTAATACGGCTATGAGCTGGTCTAATGGGTATTGTAGTAATGTTTCTGTTGTTAATACGGCTATGAGCCAGTCTAATGGGTATGGTAGTAATGTTTCTGTTGTTAATACGGCTATGAGCTAGTCTAATGGGTATGGTAGTAATGTTTCTGTTGTAAATACGGCTATGAGCTAGTCTAATGGGTATGGTAGTAATGTTTCTGTTGTTAATACGGCTATGAGATAGTCTAATGGGTATGGTAGTAATGTTTCTGTTGTTAATACGGCTATGAGTTAGTCTAATGGGTATGGTAGTAATGTTTCTGTTGTTAATACGGCTATGAGTTAGTCTAATGGGTATGGTAGTAATGTTTCTGTTGTTAATACGGCTATGAGCTAGTCTAATGGGTATGGTAGTAATGTTTCTTTTGTTAATACGGCTATGAGCTAGTCTAATGGGAATGGTATTAATGTTTCTGTTGTTAATACGGCTATGAGCTGGTCTAATGGGTATGGTAGTAATGTTTCTGTTGTTAATACGGCTATGAGCTAGTCTAATGGGTATGGTAGTAATGTTTCTGTTGTTAATACGGCTATGAGCTAGTCTAATGGGTATGGTAGTAATGTTTCTGTTGTTAATACGGCTATGAGCTAGTCTAATGGGTATGGTAGTAATGTTTCTGTTGTTAATACGGCTATGAGCCAGTCTAATGGGTATGGTAGTAATGTTAACCTTTTTACACGATTATGTTTTGTGTACAAATACACACATGCACATTTGAAAAGATTGATTTTTTTTTTTGAAATGTTAAAAAATAGTTGCTTCTGGTTCCATGATACAAGTCTGGTAACAGACCAAGCATACCCTTACTTGCAATTTTGGTATTAACCGCATGTGACTATTTGTGTACTTACAGAACCCTGTCCTCGAGGGACTTATCTAAACTCGACTACTGGCAACTGTGAATACTGTAACATAGGGGAGTACATGGACCACGATAATGCTGTTCTATGTGACACGTGCCCGGATGGATATAGCACGCTGTCTACTGGCTCTAAAGACGCATCTCAATGTATTAGTACGTACTTATCAAGGTCTTTCGAGCACTTAATTTTAAGTATTTCAAAATTTTAACTGAATGTTGCAACTATGTAATGTAAATATTCTAAGCAAGCTTTGTTACGAAACAGCTGCTTATGTTAAACTTGCAATACTATGCCTGTACACAGACACACATTTGTATATTGTTTCGATATCTTATAATATGATGAGGTTTATTTATATTGATACTAGTTTTTATTTTTATTTTAACAGAAAAATGCGCCCCTGGGTTTCACTCCTCAACCACAATGGAACCATGTTCAGCCTGTCCTGTGGGTACCTACCAACAATATCTGGGACAAACGAACTGTGAGTCCTGTCCCACTGGGCAAATTACGCCATCGACTAATACTACATCAGCGGATTTCTGTGGGACTTTTGATATACTCGTCGACAACTTGGAGGATGTGACAGAGATTGCCAGCTTCACGACGAATGGAAGAGACGTTCTGTCTCTGGTATTTTGGTGTAAACTTCAAGCAGATGAATCTCCAGATGTGGCCATCCACCTCACGGATACTACTGGACATATTATGACACTACACATCGCAGAAGTACTCAAGATAGATGTCGGGTAAAAGTAACTTTTGCTTCTGATGTCGGGTATACAAATAAAATGTATATTATTTAACTGTTGATTGTCACATACCATATACATTTGGGAGCATAGAATAGAATATGTGTTTTCCTTAATCTTTAACAAATGGAAGGCACTTTAAATTGGCATTTAACTAATATGAATTATATAGATATGGACAACAAGCACTGTTATACCTAATATGAGCATGTTTTCACTTTTACGTCTTTAGTAAATTTAACGTTAGAGTACCGTTGACGGTTGATGCTAATCCCCAGTTGTTCAAAGATCTGTTAGCTTAATCCTTGGTTAGTGTAAACTTTCAAAGTACATCTTCTCATAAAAATATGTATTTTACAACTAAATGTTTTGAATTTGAATTCTTATTAACATTTATAATGCTTTCACATGCTCAGTTTATGGTAGAAATAATTATTTATCGGAACTTCAGAGAGATTTGAAATTTTGACTTAACGCTCGATTAAGTTAACCGATCTTTGAACAACTGGGCTCAGTAATTGGTTAATACACACTGAGTCGTTTGAATAGCCCTACTGGTAAGATTTTATAGTTAAAAAGTGGGTAACTGACTGACTTGAGCAAGCTAATTGTAACATTTCATTTTATTAAGCCTTGTTTTGCAGGGGCGGATCAAAGGTGGGGCACATCTAGCGGTGTGCCTTGATAGATAAAAATGTATTCAATGGGATATGACTTTTTTCTCAGTGAAAAATACCGCAACTGTCACGATTTTCTGTAATAAGCTTTCTGGATGATGAAAATACACATATTCAGATCAGAGGAACTATGAGCTTTTGCAAAATTAATTTAGGCAGGCACTGTAGGTAGACGTGTAATATAAACGGGTCCTAAATTAAAGTACCCAGGGGAAATGTACCAACACTTTCGGTCACGTGTTTTATTAATCCGAGCCTTCGCTGACCTTATCAGCCCTTTTTACGATTTTGACATTTCATCTGGCTGTGTACATAAAAAGCCACAAAAGCCACACAAAAAAGGCGAGGTCATGATGTACACAAACAATACTAGTAAGTCGAGTCCTATGTACTTTTTATACACCGCGTGTAGTTAATACACACATTCTTCCCCAGCCGTGTCAAAATTGATTGACAGTAGCGTCTCACGAGGTGAACCGTCGAGGTCAGTGGGTGCCTGGACTTCGCTTGTCACAAAATGGGGAAACTCTAACCTGTTGTGCAAGGCGTAATATCTGTTAGTTGTACATACTTCAGGAATTTCAAAAACAAAATAGAGCATTAATCCTTAAGCTAAACATTCAACATTTAATTGAAGTAGAACATATTAATTTGTATCAATACCTTAACCATTTACTAAGGACAATTCAACATTTTACAATATCGATATGGAGGATTCATCCTCCCCTCTTTATCATCTATATTTCGAAAATGCAGATTTCAGCATTAAATTAATGTATAATTGAAAACAGAGTTAAACAATTACTCAAAACGAAGAACAAGGTGGAATAATCGTCGTCCGATACCCATGTATATTGTTAAAATGAAGACATTAAGTTATTTCATTATGAATATCCATTAGCTGAGCAATAGTTTCAAAAAAGGAAATGGAGGAATAATCAATTCATATAGAAAATGTAGACTTTAGAAATAAATAAGATTTTTCCATAAAGCGGAGTTAAAACATTACTTATAACTATGTGCGAAGAGAAGGGACGATAAATCCTCGACCCCATATCTATGTATAATTGTAACAAGAGGCCCAATAGGGCATGTGGACGCTCTACTTGCTAAAGATAAAGTTTATGTATAAGGGGCCATAATTCTTTCAAATATCATTCAACCGGAACATGGGGATGATATATATGCAACTAGGCTGATCATCCCTGCCAAGTTTCATTGAAATCGAGCCAGAGGTTCAGGAGTGTATTAAAACCTTTAAGGGACCATAATTCATTCAACCAGAACACGCCAATGACAGGTGCAACTAGGCTTGGTACTGATCATCCCCACCAAGATTCACTGAAATCCGGCAAGGAGTTTAGACGAGACTAATCTGGACAATGTTTGTCTATTTAAACATTTAAAGGGCCATAACTCTGCCAAAAATCTTTCAACCGGAATATGGCGATGATAACTAGGCTTGGTGCTGATAATCCCTGTAAAGTTTCGTTGAAATATGGCGAGGGGTTCAGGAGAATAGTCCAGACAAAGTTTGTGTATTTAAACCTTTAGAGAACAATAACGCTGCCAAATATTATTCAACCGAAACACGGCGATGAAGTTCGCAACTAGAACTGGAACTGATCATCCGTAAAAAGTTTCGTTAAAATCCGGCCAGTGGTTCAGGAGAACTAGTCGGGGCAAAGTTTGTGTATTAACACCTTTAAAGGGACATAACTCCGCCAAAATCATTCAACCGGAACACGGTGACGATATGTACAACTAGGTTTGGTGCTAATCCCTGAAAATGTTCACTGAAATCTCGTCTTAATGAGGGCAAAATATAGCATATTTCAGAAAATAAAGGGCCATAACTCCGGTGTAAATGGTCCAATCTGGCTGGTTTTCATTGATATTAACAATCTCGTAATGTTTAGTAAAGATAGGATAAAATAATGAAGGCCCTATAGTCTTAACGAGGCAAAACATAGCATTTTTAACTAAATCAAGGGCCACCACTCCGTTGTTACTGGTCCGATCTGGCTGGTTTACGCATTTGTTTGAACTTTTATTGATATTAACAATCTGTTAAAGCTTGATGAAGATCGAATGAAAAATGAAGGCCCTATCGTCTTAACAAGGCAAACTATAACATTTTAAATAAATCAAGGGCTAAACTCCGCTGTTACAGTTCCGATCTGGCTGGTTTTCGAACCTATCCGCGCTTTCATTTATATTAACAACCTGGTAAAGTTTGGTAATGATCGGATGAATAATGAAGGCCCTATCGTCTTAACAAGGCAAAATACAGCATTTTTAAATATCGATCTACCTGGTTTTCGAACTTTTCCGCGCTTTCAGTAATATTAACAGTCCGGTAAAGCTTGGTAAAGATCGGATGAAACATTTAAACCCTATAATATAGGTAAAAGTTAACAGAGGACGGACGACGGACGACGGACAACACACCTTCCCATAAGCTCTGCTGGCCCTTGGTCAGCAGAGCTAAAAATGACGAAATACCACATTAAACAATAGCAAAATGTAAAAGTAATCCTCTATAGTTATTTGAAAAAAAAGAATTTAACATAAATAAGACTAATTCAGCAAGACAAAATAATCCTCCATCGTATTCCATCAATATTTCTACAATTCAGATTAAGCATTACTCAAGTCTGTGTGATATAAAAGCAGGATTAATCCTCACCCATATTCATGTATTGATACTCCACCCTATATCATTACTATTTTACATTTACAACTTAAACATATTTATATGCAATTCCAAATTCTGCAAAATGAAAAAACATGGAAGAATCATATATGATATACCAAACTATTTCATGAATGCAGTTATAAGCATTAATCCAAATTGTAATCTTCCTTCAATACATTTGGAATGTAAAATAACTGACTGCATAAAGTTTAATACTTTGAAAATGCAGACATTACAGTTAAATAATACAATGGCAAACACTTTTTGTCTACGAAACAAAATGGAGGATTAATCGTCCACCCTATTATATCAATATTTTAAACATGCCGACTTAAAAGGTAATTTAATAGTATACACGTGTAATTTCCAAATTGGCTTATTTTAAATATACAAAAATGAGGATATATCCTACTCTTTATAACAGCAGTATTTGAAAATTACAGAGTTAACGCATTTCTCAATATTATGAGCACAGATCAAATAGAGTTAATCCTCCCCTTATATGTACTGTAAATTCGCATCATATGAAGCTATTTGTTTTGGAAGTGGAAGTACAGTTCCCTTTAAAAGATAATACAGACTTTACGCCAACTTCTCAACTCTTAACAAGCATCTGTGATACCTTGACCTGAACATATGATTTCTGTTCCAGTAATACAAATTTAAACTTTACTTCGCTATGAGAAATTAAAGATTAATTCTCGACTGTAAAACAAGTAATAGTGTAACACTAGGCGTATTCGTCTTTCAAGTTGATGTTCTGTTTATTGATATTCTCTCTCTTTCGTATCGTCCAATCAGACTTCAGTAAACAATTATATTTCAATTGCTTTGATTGGTCAGTCGTTTTGTTGTACTCAACGGAATTGTGTGAAGCAAACACTTAACGCAACCAGTAAATTGTGCCAATCGAATAGACAACTTGTTTTTTCCCTAGACTTTGACTATGTGTTTGACATGGAAAGAAAATATATTCTGGCAAATAAACGTGCTGTAGATCTATGACGTTTTGTTCAATTTATATAATTATCTAACCAAATAAAACGAAGCGTTTTACTAAGGTAAAAACAGCGCGAAAATCAACGCAACTATTTGTGGATTGAACACTAAACGTGTAGTTCACTCTAATGAAAATGAATTAGATACGACATATAGGTGTGCTGAATGCACCCAAACAGTTCAGTTTCGAGAATTGCGAAGGTATTTCTTTGTGTTATAAGACAGAGCCTATGACTGAAGAGAAATATTCACCATTAAAAAAAACCGGTCGGTTGCTTCGCTATCACTCTTTCGGGTTGTTAATGAATATTTATCTTCATAGCCCACTTAGTGTTTACCATCGGTTTATCGGTGGTCTCTATATAGGTCACTCTCTTAATGGTGGAGAGCGATGGTAATAGCATATTCATGAATAACTGCTGCAGGTATTTGAAAGTCGAAGACAATTGATTGGTTGAAAAAGTAGGGTAAAAATCATTTACAATACACATTTGGAATAGTCAAAGATAAATTGATTTAGAACCATTTTGAAGTTAAGTCCATTATAATGTCAGCAATATACAATATCAAATCATTAAAATATTAGCAATATGCACTATTTAAACATATTAAGTATTAACATGTATACAAACAAGAGTGCCAAATTTGCCATGAATCGCTCACCTGATGATGTTCGCAAAGATGTAACATTGTCAAACACGCTTATAATTTCATATCAGAATTAGATCACGCAGTCTCTAGCGCGCCGTCTTAAATTCCCGCGTCCGACATAAAATGTTCCTGCCCAGTAACTGTATAAATGATATGGTTATAGTGTGGGATCTCAACGGTTTCCAAGTTATGACCCAGGCGATATGAACCTCAGGGATGGGGTTGGACCCCGGACCCAATGCTGTTTGGATGGTTGTATCCGTCTGTTCATGCCTAATAAGTGTATGTTTTATTATAGGGTGGGTATCTCAACGGCTTTCTAGTTATGATTCCCTAGGGGTGGAGACGGGACTTCGGGGCCGATGCTAGTTGGATGGCTGTATCTGTCTGTTCATGCCCAGTAAATGTAAATACTGTTATATGGTTGGTATTTCAACAGTTTCCAAGTTATGACACATGTCCGCATGCGTGGGGATGGAACCCGGCGCCTATGCTGGCTGAATGGTTGTTTCCGTCTGTTCCTGCTTAGTAAGTTTATTCCTCCTCAGTAACTGTATAATTGTGGTTTCAAAAAAAGAAACTCTTTTAAGTTTTTACTCTTTATAAGCCTGTAAAAAATGTGACCACTTGGATGGAGCCAAATTTGACCCCGGCTTCTCCATTCGAACAAACTTGATAGAAAATCATACGATTATGCTACAGGCAAATATTAGACCTCTAACTCAGGTATTTTCAGAGAAGAAGCTATTCTTTTTAAAGTTTTTTCTTCAAACATCTGTGTAAAACTGTGACCTTAGGGTGGGGCCAGATTTGACCTCATAGGCTTATGATACTTGCGACATATTAGACCTCTAGCTCTATTCAGAGAATAATGTTTTGTAAAGATTTTCCTATGTGCGAAAATTTTACCCACTGGGCGGGGCCAAATTTGACACCGGGGTCAACATTTGAACAAACTTGGTAGAGAACCATAGGCTTATGCTACATGCTAAAGACCTCCAGCTCTTGTAGTTTCGAAGAAAAAACTATTTTAAAGAGTTTACTGTATGTCAAACAGTGACTTCCGGGGAGAGGCCAAATTTGATCCCGGGATCACCATTTGAATAAACTTGGTAGAGGACCATAGGCTTATGCTACATGCAAAATATTAGAGCTATGTGCCTTGTCATTTCGAAAGAGATGAATTTTTAAGTTTGTTTTTCCTATCCAAGTCTATGTTAAACCTGCAACATCTCTATATACAACTCTTTGACCCCGGGGCATGGGCATTTTTGACCCCTGGGGCTTCTTTTGAACATACTTTATAGTACAGGGAACGGCGATCACTAATAAAGAAAAAACTGTCGAAATCTATTCAGCGGTTCTTGAGAAGATGTTTTAAAGTTTCGACCTTTTATGGATGTCACGTTGACCTAATTTTAACCATATTAGAAGCCACTGACCTCAAAACATCCAAGCTGTTTATGCGGAGAAGTCATTTAAGCAAAAGTTAACGAACGGACAGAGGACGACGACGGACGGATAAAATGCAGTCACAATTGCTCACTTTGAGCCTTTGGCTCAGGTGAGCTAAAAAGAAAAAATATAGAGCAAATAAACCATATATAATAAACAGAATATTATATAATATACACAATATACACACTACACTAGACGACACTTATAAGTACTCCGATTTAAAATGCTAATAAAATTATCAAATTGATAAATTATTTTCTATTGTATTTGGTGAATCTCTTGAAAATATATTAATGAGATTGTCAAAAATGTACACTCCATTTAAAAGATATGAAATAAAACGAAACGGGGGTACTTATAGTACTAGTCGTCTAGAGTATACATTTGAATGGTAAACGCTCAATGTGGCGTGTTAACTATAAAACAGATTAAAAAAGCTACATTCTATAGCTGATAGAGATGAATGATTAATCATGATAGATTTAATTCACACCAGGCGGACCTGATTATCCTCCACTGGTTTTACATCTAACATCTAGGTTTCATTCCTACCGATTGTGTTATAAATGTACATTAAACTCAATCCAATCACTAGTTTGAGAAGATCAAAAGCTTAATGTTCCTCATTATATCACCTTTATAAATTCTTATCACTCATCTTCTATCCGAATGTGTTAAAGGTCAAGGACAATGTGCTTAAGATACTGCGCAAAGAAGCTGACCAGTTAGTGTTCCTTGATAATTTACAGAATTTTGTAGCGTTTCCAAGGTCTTCCAAATATTGGTGAAAATCGATTTAGTCAAGTCAGTTAACAAAGTAAAAAACTTTGTTTTAAAGTATGTATTAGCAATAATTACTCCGTTGAGTTAGTTGATACTTTACCAATATACATTATTAAAACATTACAAATATACACCATTAAAGGGACACTGTCCGTAAGTAAGAAGAGAGCTATTGATCATGACCAAATAACTGTAAGATGTTTATATACATGAAGACATGAGCAAAGACCCAAATAAGGCTGTAATAATATGTTCGTGAGTTTGAAAACAAAACAGTTTTATTTATTGTTTGTAAACAATGTGGGTCCCACAATATTTACAGTTTCTGCTGATCACGTGACATCCCTTAGTGCATTAGGTTTTCTATATAGTGTGTTTTCTATATAGTGTGTTTTGCGTAATATAGAGTGCCCGCTTAGCTCAGTTGGTAACGCTCTCGACTATTGCTCTCTCACTATTATAACCCGCAAGTGTAATCTTAGTTTGGGCTGCGAGTTCACAACTCACGAATAGGTACTTCTTTTTTTTTGTACCGCTATTGAATTCCGTCAAACAGTCTTGTATTTATTTAGTAAATATTCAATAATTGTAAGTGATTAATGTTTGTCAACACAATTAGTACGTGTTTTATAAGCTAAATGTTACGGACATTGCCCCTTTAAAACATTAACCCTATATCAATATACACTATTAAAACATTAAACATTAACATTATACACTATTAACTGATTACAATCAAGTATAATAATAATAAAACATAAGGTAAAGATACATCCTTTAAACAATATCTACACGCTATACAATTAACATGTCACCAGTTGTCAATCATTTATCCATGTTAACCAATCAAACCAATACTATACCTCCGACAAACAATAGCACGTGCAACAGTATAATAAAGCACGTGCAGCTTTATTATAATATAAACTATTGTCAATATACTCCGACATCAACAATAGGGCGGCGATATCTAGCTACTGGCGACATGTTAATTGAACAAACGTTCAATATGACGAGTTGAAGTCGTTTGAATTCATGGTTTATGGAATGACGTCTAACACTGGAAAGAACGACAGCCAACATACAATTCGCAATGACCCAAGCCCAATTGTTTTTGGTCAGTAGAGCTAAAAGTAGCTGTGGTTCTAAAACATTATAGTATAAAATGCAAGACGTACACCTATTTCTTAACGTACATTATAGCAATATTTAAGTCAATATAGTTTATTATGTACAATGTTGGAAAATTAAACTAGAGCTATCACTAGAGGTGATTAATATCCCCGCTTGGAGACCTGTTTGAATATGTGTGTATCCTCAAAAGGGTACAGATTCTGTATTTTCATATAAATGACCATGATGACCTAAAGAACAAATGTAATGCCAATTATTTGAAGGTGATTAATACTCCATCATTGGTGTCCAGTCAGAATAGGTATCATTTCCTTAATATGGATGCGTGGTAATACTCTGAAGTTCGTGCTGAGCAGAGTCTCAATTACAAATAATTAAAAAATATGTAGAGTATTAAATATTAAATAAGAAAAATGAAAAGAACATATGCAACGATTATCTAATTATCTGTTAAATAACGCGACAAATTATTAAAATATTTGGAGACTTAAGTAAAAATTAGTGGTGTGTAACCTAATAAAGGCTGTATTATTAGTGGAGTGTAACCTTATGTGGTTTTCATAATGTATTTTCACATCAAACCAAAATGGAAAAGTAAATGTTCAACCATACAACCATTATCTGTTAACTAATGCAACGGGACGCGACAGGACGGGACGCGACGTAAATTAGTGGAGTGTAACTTTATGATGTCTTAAAATGCAAAGTGTGTAATTTTTTGAGATTTTCATTATGTATTTTCAGATCATAAAAAAAAGAAAAGGAAAATATGAAACAATTATCTGTTAAATAACAGAACAAATAATTAAAACTTAGTGGAATCGTGGGTAAAATTGGTGGAGTGTAACCTTATGAATCTGTATAGTTAGTGGAATGTAACTTTATGTGGTTTTTCATAATGTATTTTCACAAAATACCAAAAAGGAAAAGCAAATATGCAGCCATGCAACTATTATTTGTTGAAAAATGCAACGGGACGCACGAGATGGGACGTGACACAACGTAAATTAGTGGAGTGTAACCTAACGAGGTCTTAACATTAGTAGTGTGTAGCTTTATAAGGTTGCCATTATGTATTTTAACGTCATAAAACAAGAAAAAGAACATATGCAACCATTATCTGTTAAACAGGACAAATAATTAACAAGAGTTGTCACTGTAAGTGACAAATGCCCCCGTAGTGGTTTGTGAATATATGAACGATATGTTTATGCATACAGCTCAAAATGTGACGACATCATCAGTTTGAACCATGTTTATAAATATTCATGGGCATAATGGTATGATCAGGTGAAAGTTCAGCAAAACTGGAAGGTGACCAATGACAAAGTTATACACCCGACACAACCAATATGACTTCATTCACATACAGGGTTATAAGGCATCTTCTGACCTCTACGTGTGAACTTTACCTTGAAGCTACGGACCTGGGTTTTGCGCATGACACATCATCTTGTTCTGGTGAACATTTCTGCCAGGTTATATATAAAATTCCCTCAACGGATGACACAATTATGGACCGAACACGACTTACATAACTTCAATCAAACACAGGGATATATGACATAATTATTCTGACCTCTACGTGTGACCTTGACTTTGAAGCTACTGACCTCGATTTTTCTCGTGACACTTGTCGTGGTGAACATTTATACCAAGTTATTTGAAAATCCCTCCATGAATGTCAGAATTATTTACGGACATGAAATATGGAAGCAAAATAACTTCTTTTTGACCTTTGGCCTCCAAGTGTGACATTGACTTTGAGCTACTGATTTTGCAAGTAACACGTCATCTTCTTGTGATGAACACTTATGGCAGGTTATTTGAAAATCTCTCCATGAATGTCACTGTTATTTACCGGACACGAAATATGGACACGAAAGTACTTCTTTTTGACATTTGAAGCTACGGACCTGGAATGTGGATGTGACTTATCCTCCTGTTGTGGTGAACACTTGTGCCAGGTATTTGAAAATCCTTCTATGAATGTCATGTTATTTGCCGGACACGATTATACGGACGAACGGACGGACGGACTGACTGACAGACGGCACCGACTGTTATATTACACCCTTCGGGGCATAAAAACTTGATGGAAATTTCATGTAAAATTTAGTGAAGTGTAACCTTATGAAGTAAGTAAGTAAGTAATTTCTTTATTTATAGAGGGTGACTATAGTGTGTATAACTAGTGAAATGTAACCTTATACCAAAAATAAAAGGCAAATATGCAACCATGTAAGTATTATCTGCTAAATAATAAGACGCGACGCGACGGGACAGGACGCGACGGACAAAGTGATTCCTATATCGCCCACTTCTTCGAAGCGGGGGTATAAACAAAAGTTTAAAATGAGACATTATAATATTAATTTGATTGTAAACAAAATTCGGTACAAAAATATTGACAATATTAACACTAGAAGAGGTGTTCAAATTATAACTTAACACTTTCATTTTGTACCTGAATCACATTAATCTTGACATTCTCGCCGATTATGTTCATTTTAATGTCAAGTCTACTGATTCCTTCGGTCTAAAACATTATAACGCGAACTATTATCTGTTTCCTATTTTGCTGCATCCGTAATTTTGAAATGGGTAAAGAATGATGTGTTGTAGCAAACATTTTAAATTATGAAAATAACTGCAATATAAATTAAAAAAAATAATGCTTGTAAATTGTCGTTTAAGGTTTTAGTACTCTGATATTTCCATGACTGGACGTAAAAAAGTGGAATATGCACTTTTTGCTATTTGTCGTTTTTCACGATTTCAGCGGAAATTAATATGAAATGCGACTTTGAAAATGCCCAAATTCATGACAATTCTAGTTCGAAACATCAGCTGCAGGCATTTTTATAATTTCAGCTTCTATAAAAGTAAGTTCCATTACTTTCTTATAGGAAAAGACAGAACAAATATATAACTTAAGATGTAGGGGCAAAGCACAGACATTTGCAAAATTTAATAATGATGAAAAAAAAATAAAATGTTTTCACCAAAGATATCTTTATATGATATATGGTAATACAGTAACAATAACTATTCATTTGTTGTCTTACAAAATATGAATAAATTGCTTATTTTGGTTAATTTTTAAAATCATAGGTAAAATACGAGCAAACTGACCTATTGTCTGTTAATCAAATTAAGAAAAAAAAAAGAATTTTTAATTCAACATTGATATTTTTGTCTTAAAATTACACACACGATCATAATTAAGTTGCAAACACAGTCTTAAACAAGTATGATATACATTTAGTGGAATTATTTGGTTTAAAGTAAAACTCTTCGACAATAGAAACATATAGGTTTAAAATTTGAAAATTATCTGCACCTAACTCAATATGTAATTTAAGGCAAACCGCGTGAAATTGGAGATTATTCTTAAAAGCATACGTTCTAAATGACAGTATCACATAAATAATTCACGCACGGATACACATACATACACACAACACCTTTTAAGTAAATCTATCAAATTAGGAAGAAAATTGAAACGATGAAATCTGTTTAGACCAAACTATCATTAATATATTTTTTGTTTTGTTTCAATCAATATTCATGATCATATATGTTTAAGTTCGGTTCAGTATTTCAAATTAAATCGAGATTGGATTCACGTTTGTCATGTTAACCGACCTATTATTATTAATTCTACTAATTTGTCAAAACCTTTGAACACCGCTGATAGTGTAACTAGTAGTAGATCTATCTTCAAACATATTGTATGATACATTCTCTCACCAAAACAACTGTTAAAGTTAGTAATACATCTATATACAATAACAGTAAAACAATAAAGTAACATATACCTAACATACGTGTATAAAACGCAGTTCTATGACTACGTCAACTACTGGGATTATAGTTTTTTCATATAGTATAGTAATATGAAGGCATTCAATGTGTTAAACAAATGTATATATGTCAAGGGTTGTTTACACAGCTTGTATAACCCACAAATACTTAATGTTCGTAATACATCCGCGTCCGATACACTTTGCGCTGTAAGTTTTACCGTTGGAGGTATATAATGCGAGAGCTAATTTTGTTTTTCTTTCTTCATTTCTATACATAAGATTCCAAAACTTAGACAATGTGAGTAAGGATACTTTAAAGATACAGCATTGTTGTGCACCTTTTTCAGGAATAAAGTATCGTCCTTCATTCACTAGCGTGTCAGTATACTGCTACATATAATTAGTACTGTAACTCTAGAGAAGATCTCCGTACGTGTTAAATTTTTAAACCTTTCGTTCTACATTCATCAGTCTCTAATACTTCTTCTGTGTGACTATAGAGTCCTCTTGAAGTACTACATTGGTGTTTCGAGTATCGTGTCATCATTGTCGCCGTGTGTGACTGAGGGAATAGCTCGTCTAAGACGAACAAGCATTGAATCAACGTCAGCTACATCTTTGAATCTATCCATTTTTTCGGTAATCCTTTTGTGTCTAAATTCCAGGTACACATCCGTTATCGCCTTTAAAAGAAATCAAGTATTTAATGATAAGCTTTGGCTAACAGTTATCTAAAGATATTGTGAGGAAACCAATGCCCATCTGTCCGATCGCCGCATAGATAACAAGAAAACATAAAAAATCCCGTGTTCGATTTAAAACGGAAAAATCAAACTTGTGGATGTGGTAAGGCTATATGTCGTCTTGAATCAATAACATATACTTGCATTATGCATATAAAGTATGAAAAGTGAAAAATAGAAATAATTTTAAAAATGAGTTTGCAAATTTTAATGGTGATTTTTACGCATTTTATTGGTTTCAGATTTGCGATTATATGAAGGATTGTTTTTTTAAAAATCGGTAATGTGTAACCCTACCATTCACTCCTTTATTTATGCAAGGAGGAGTAATCCGCCATGACAAAAGTCATGCTGGTGAAATAGTCCTTCATTTAAATCGTAATATATACTATCTATAATAACACCACATAAACACAAAAAAAGAAACAAGTACAACAACATTGTATTGAAGTAGAACCTATGTATTGCATCGATACATTCGACATTTACATACTGTTACTTATTAGACTACTACCGGTGTAACCAGAGGCGGATTATAGAATTGCCTCGCCAATTCTATAATCCCTCTCCGGTTATATCGGTAGGGGACTAATAAGTAACATTATGTGTCTCCACCCGAACCCTACCATTAAAGGAGGTGTAATCAGCCTTGACAAACGTCATGCTGGTGAAATAGTCCTTCATTTAAATCGTAATATATACTATATATAATAATACCACATAAACACAAGAAGGGAAACAAGTACAACAACATTTTATTGAAGTCGAACCTATGTAATGCATCGAAACATTCGACATACTGTTACTTACGAGTATAAGACACTACCGGTGTAACCAGAGGCGGATTACAGAATTGCCACGCCATTTACATAATGTTAGTTATTAATACCCTACCGATGTAACTGCAGGCGGATTATAAAATTGCATCGCCCTTTACATAATGTTACTTATTAGTCCCATACCGGTGTAACCGGAGAGTGATTATATAATTATTAGCCATTTACATAATGTTACTTATTAGTCCCCTACCGATGTAGCCGGAGAGGGATTATAGAATTGCTTAGCCATTTACATAGTGTTACTTATTAGTCCCCTACCTGTGTAACCAGAGTGGGATTATATAATTTCTTAGCCATTTACATAATGTACTTATTAGTCCCCTACCGATGTAACCGGAGGGGGATTATAGAATCGTTTAGTCATTTACATAATGTAACTTATTATTACCCTACAAGTGTAACCGGAGAGGGTTATGTAATTGCTTAGCCATGTACATAACGTTACTTATTTAGTCCCCTACCTGTGTAACCAGAGGCGGATTATAGAACTGCTTAGCCATTTAAATAATGTTACTTATTAGTCCCCTACCGATGTAACCGGAGGGGATTATTGAATTGCTTAGCCATTTACATAATGTAATTTATTAGTACCTTACCGGTGTAACCGGAGCGGGATTGTAGAATTTCTTTGCCATTTTACAAAATGTTATTTATTAGTCCCTACCGGTGTAACCAGAGGGGGATTATACAACTGCTTAGCCACTTACATAATGTAACTTATTAGTCCCCTACCGGTGTAAGCTGAGGAAGGTTATAAAATTGCTTAGCCATTTACATAATGTTACTTATTAGTCCCATACCGATGTAATCGGAGAAGGATTGTAGAATTGCTTTGCCATTTACATAGTGTTACTAATTAGTCCCCTACCTGTGTAACCAGAGTGGGATTATATAATTGTTTAGCCATTTACATAATGTACTTATTAGTCCCCTACCGATGTAACAGGAGAGGGATTATATAATATGCTTTGCCATTTACATAGTGTTGCTTATTAGTCCCCTACCTGTGTAACCAGAGTGGGATTATATAATTTCTTAGCCATTTACATAATGTACTTATTAGTCTCCTACCGATGTAACCGGAGGGGGATTATAGAATTGTTTAGTCATTTACATAATGTAACTTATTATTACCCTACAAGTGTAACCGGAGAGGGTCATGTAATTGCTTAGCCATTTACATAATGTTATGTATTAGTCCCTACCGGTGTAACCAGAGGGGATTATACAACTGCTTAGCCATTTACATAATGTTACTTAATAGTCCCCTACCGGTGTAAGCTGAGGAAGGCTATAGAATTGCTTTGCTATTTACATAATGTTGCTTTTTAGTCCCCTACTGGCGTAACTGGAGACGGATTACAGAATTGATTAACCATTTACATAATGTTATTTATTAGTACACTACCGGTGTAACAGGAGAGGGATTTTAGAATTGTTTAGTCATTTACATAATGTTACTTATTAGTTCGCTACTGGTGTAACCGGATGAATATTATATACTTGCTTAGCCAGTTAGTTTCATAATGTTACTTATTAGTCCAATATCAGTGCAACCGGAGAGGGACTATAGAATTGCTTAGCCATTTACATAATGTTACTTATTAGTTCCGTACCGGTGTAACCGGAGGGTGATTATATAACTGCTTAGCCATTTACATAGTGTTACTTATTAATTCCCTTCAGGTGTAATCGTAGATGTATTATAGAATTGCTAAGCCAAAAACATAGTGTTACTTATTAGTCCCCTACCTGTTTAACCGGAGTTGGATTATATAATTGCTTAGCCATTTACACAATTTTTCGTATTAGTCCCCTACCGATGTAACCGTAGATTGACTGTAGAATTTCTTAGCCATTTTCATATTCTTACTTATTATTCCCTATCCGTGGAATCAGAGGGGGATTATAGAATTGCTTAGTAATTTACACAATGTTACTTATTAGTCCACTATCGGTGTAACCGGAGGGAGATTATAGAATTGCTTAGTCATGTACATAATGATACTTATTAGTCCCATATCGGTGTAACCGTAGGGGTATTATAGAATTGCTTAGCCATTTACATAATGATACTTATTAGTCCCCTACGGATGTAACAGGAGAGGGACTATATAATTGCATTACCATTTACATAGTTTTACTTATTAGTCCCCTACCTGTTTAACCGGATGCGGGTTACAGAATTGCTTAGCCAATTACATTATGTTACTTATTAGTCCCCTACCGATGTAACTGGACAGGGATTATAGAATTGCTTAGCCATTAACATAATATTACTCAATAGTTCCATACCGATGTAACCGGAGAGGGATTATGGAATTGCTTAATAATAGCCATTTACATAGTGTTACTATGGGGGAATTATAACATAATGTTACTCAATAGTCACATATCGATGTAAACGGAGAGGGATTATAGAATTGCTTAGCCATTTACATAGTGTTACTCATTAGTCCTCTACCGGTGTAACCGGGGTGAGTTATAGAATTACCATTTACACAGTCTTACTTATTAGTCCCCTACCAATGTCACCGGAGTGGCATTGTCAAATGCTTAGCCATTTACATATTGTTATTTATTAGTCATTGCCGGTTTACGCGGAGGGCAATTACAGAATTGCTAAGCCATTTACATAATGTTACTTGTGAGTTCCTTACCGGTGTAACCGGAGAGGGATTTTAGAATTGTTTAGTCATTTTACATAATGTTACTTATTAGTCCCCTACCGGTGTAACCGGATGAAGATTAAATACTTGCTTAGCCATTTACATAATGTTAATTATTAGTGCCCTGCCGGTGTTAATGGATATGGATTATAGAATTGCTTAGAATTTACATAGTGTTACTTATTAGTTCCCTACCGGTGTAAGCGGAGTGGATTATATAATTGCTTAGGCATTTTACATAATGTTATTTATTAGTGTCTACCGGTGTAACCAGAGGGAATTGTAGAACTGCTTAGCCATTTACATAATGTTACTTAGTAGTCCCGTACCGGTGTAAGCCGAGGAATATGATAGAATTTATTAGCCATTTACATAATGTTATTTATTAGTCCCTACCGGTGTAACCAGAGGGGGATTATAGAACTGTTTAGCCATTTACATACTGTTACTTAATAGTCCCCTACCGGTGTAAGCTGAGGAAGGTTATACATTTGCTTTGCCATTACATACTGTTGCTTTTTAGTACCCTACCGTTGTAACCGGAGACGGATTATAAAATTGATTAGCCATTTACATAATGTTATTTGTTAGTACCATACCAGTGTAACTGGAGAGGGATTTTAGAATTGTTCAGTCATTTATATAATTTTACTTATTAGTTCGCTACTGTTGTAACCGGATGACTATTATATACTTGCTTAGCCAGTTACATAATGTTACTTATTAGTCCAATATAAGTGTAACTGAAGAGGGACTATAGAATTGCTTAGCCATTTACATAATGTTACTAGTTCCGTACCGGTGTAACCGGAGGGTGATTATATAATTGCTTAGCCATTTACATAGTGTTACTTATCAGTTCCCTACCTGTTTAACCGGGGGTGGATTATAAAATTGCCTAGCCATTTACTCAATGTTACTTATTAGTCCCCTACTGATGTAACCGGAGGAGGATTGTCAAATTGCTTAGCCATTTACATATTCTTACGTATTAGTCCCAACCGGTGTAACCGGAGAGGGATTATAGAATTGCTTAGCCATTTACATAGTGTTACTTATTAGTCCCCTATCTGTTTAACCGGAGGCGGGTTATAGAATTGCTTAGCCATTTACATAATGTTACTTAATAGTCCCCTACCGATGTAACCGGAGAGGGATTTTAGAATTGTTTAGCCATTTACATAGTGTTACTTATTAGTCCTCTACCGGTGTAACAGGAGGTTAATTATATAATTGCTTAGCCATTTACACAATGTTACTTATAAGTCCCCTACAGTTGTAACCGGAGAGGGATTGTCAAATTGCTTAGCTATTTACACAATGTTGCTTATTAGTCCCCTGTCGGTGTAACCGGAGAGGGATTATAGAATTGCTTAGCCATTTACATAATGTTAATTATTAGTGCCCTACCGGTGTAACCGGAGAGGGATTATATAATTGCTTAGCCATTTACATAATGTTACTTATTTGTTACCTACCAGTGTAACCAGAGACGGATTATGGAATTGCTTAGTCATTTACATAATGTGACTTATTAGTCCCCTATCGGTTTAACCGGAGGGTGATTATATAACTTTTTAACCATTTACATAATGTTACTTATTGCATACCTTACTATAAATAGTAACAAATTAATAATGGAAAAAATCCTGTACCCTCTTACCCTAGGCCAATATCACTGCAGTTCCATGCAAGTGCGCCAATAAGATAAATTGGCACTGAGTCAATAACCTATTTTTGGCGCACATTGCCAAAAAATGTTATTGGCAATCTGTCATAACTGATAGTCCCCAACCGATGTAACCGGAGAGGGATTATAGAATTGCTTGGCCATTTACATAATGTTACTTATTAGTGTCCTAACGGTGTAACCGGAGGGTGATTATAGAACTGCTTTGTCATTTACATAATGTTACGTATTAGTCCCCTACCGATGTAACCGGAGAAGTATTATAGAATTGCTTAGCTATTTATATAATGTTACTTATTATTGTCCTACCTGTGTAACCGGAGGGTGATTACAGAATACATAATGTAACTTATTAGTTCCATACCGGTGTAACCGGAGGGAAAGTATAGGATTGCGACGTGTCCATCAGTCCGTCTGTTCGGACCCACGTTCACTACCTTAGGTGCTATGAAAACACACAATACCATCTAACACATTCTGGAGTTTGTGGTATTATCAAGAATGTCACCTATCTGTATTCTCCCAGTCTGGACTGAAGATTAAGTATTACTCGATAATGTGAGCATGGACACTTACCAAATCTGAGGATAATGACAGGTCCTTTTCAAATAAAAAACCATTTATACAATACATTTTTATTCAGTTGTAAAGAAAGAAAATGTTCAACTTTTCTATTTTATCTTTCACGCTAGTTAAATGACCACAGTTATCGAAGATATGGATCCAGAGGTATTCGGGATCATCCAACTCTATCTATCGAGTGTACGTACCTAGAGGTATCCGGTATCAGCCCACTATATATATCGAATATATTTATCCAGAGGTATCCATGATCTATCGAAAATATGGATTTGGTTTATTTCGCTTGACAGGAGAATAGACTGTACTTCATGATACCGATCGGAAGGTGATGCAGTGAGAGTAAATTACTTACCAAGGCTTTCGAGGGGGCGTCTCGGACCTTTAAAATGTCAAACACTATATCATTAGACTACCAAAAACACAAAGAGGACCTAATAAAACAGTCCTATAACGCGTTTGGTAACTTCCTACTACATGTACTGACGTGTTAGATTACTTTTAAAAGTGTACTTAAAATGTTCTTACGTTTTCTTCAATGATAACAGATACGGTGTCCTCGGAAATAAAACCATGGCAAATGTGTCCCTCATGTAACTGTTCCAGGTCTGCCATCAGTCGTCTTTTAATTAGTTGGACATCATTCGTTGACATGGTCTTGTTAGTCAGGTACCGAGACAGTGACATACTGCCAGGTACAGGTATAAAACGACATCCGTCCCTTGTAATGGCGTTATGATTCTTCAGGAATGCGTTGGTCGTAACAGCATCTATAAATACGAACTTATTCTGGTATTCTGCTATATCAATTCGATACCCGCGTGCTACAATTTTGATTGCATTTTGATATCCTTTCAACAATGCATGAGTGCACAAAATACAGTAGTGATAAATAGAATAATGACAATGTAAAGCTTAGACATAAATGAAATGCAAAAATCAATGTGTCTGTCTTTTGTCGAGAACAACAATACTTTTAAAAACGCAATATATACTTTTTAAAACGCAACGCAATATATATATATAGCTAGGCGCCCTTCCGTTGTTCGTCCGAAGGTTGTCTGTCCTTGGTTGTTCACAAATATTTCTCCCTAAATATATATATATATTATGAAGTTATTTTACAGTATTGAGTACAATGCTGAATTCTATTGGACGAGTACCCAGCAGACAGAAACCATATTTGGACGAGGAGAAGCCGAGTCCAAATATGGATTCTGTCTGCTGGGTACGAGTCCAACAGAATTCAGTATTGTACTCAACACTGTAAATTGACCTCTTTATTTCATAATTCTAACCAAACGTAGTATTTGTAGTTTTTACATTTTAATTCAAACGTGATGTTTCTGTTATTGAGCTGTTAGAGTCCAAATATGGATAACGTGATTTTCCAGTACAAATATGGATCACGTGATATGGAATTTGGAGTACAAATATGGAATACAGATGTGTACGTATTAAAGCCATTGTCTTCAGTACAATAGTGAAAATATTGGATTGTCACATAGTTAAAAAGGCTGAAAGAGATTGGCTAGAATTATAGAGGTGTGAAATAAATATCCTCTATCGTTCCAATATACGCTATGGTTTTCGTTAATTGACGGAAAAGCCCGAAGACATCCGACGCGTTCAAGAGTAAGGCCTTAGTTTCACCCGGTTTCCGAAATCAATCTTTTTAGGTTGACTAGGTGGCCGAGTAGGTTAAGGCGTCTACTACTGGGCGAGGCGCTGTGTCTAGGTTAGTGTCTAGGGCTGTGGGTTCGAACCCATTGGCAAGTGGTTGGTTCACAATTATGTATATATATATATAAATGTGAGTGTGAGTTCTCTCACATTTATCTTTTTAAATACCTATCTTTCCATATCCTCGTGATCCAGTGCTCCAGAAATGGTATTGTAAGATGTATACTATTCTTTACCGTGTATATATATATATATAGTTTTAAAGACAAAAGTTTATTGGGTCATAAATGATTTTTACACTCGATATATTGGGTTATAACCTTGTTATTGGGTCCTGAATCTGCCTATTGGGTCTTGACCCAACAATTAAACGACCCAATAATACATGCATGTTTAACAGAACTACAGTTACCTAATTAAGCCTCTGCACATAACTTATTTTACACGTTTATTGGGCCCCTGAGTAGGTGTTATCTCCCCTTGATAATTTGCTAAGTGTGTATATATATATACTGTTTATCCAATCAGAGGTCAGAGTTCAGGACCCAATATATTGGGAAATTCACAATGACCCAATAAACTAGTGAAGCGGTATATATATATTTTTTAACAAGACCCAGCAGAAATGTTGGGTCAGACAGTATTATGGTTTGAGAATAAAAGGCATTAACAGTTGAATTACCCGTTAAGTTACGACTATATGGGGATACATAAGTACCCGTAGGTGTACTTAATTCATAAAAAAAATACCAACAACGTATATTCACACTATTTCATGGTGGTCCCAATAAATGTGTTCAAATTGAGAGACCCAGTATCCTGGTGACTTTAAATATATATATGCCTACATATATTTATTTAAGATTATTTATGCGTGTGTATGTGTACATGTGTGTACGTGTTTGTACATGTGTGTACTTGTATGTACGTGTGTGTACGTGCGTGTGTGTGCGTGTGTGTGCGTGATTGCGTACGTGCGTACGTACGTACATGCAAACATGTGTTTGTGTGTTTGCGCGTGCTTGTGTGCGTGCGTGCGTATGTTTGTGTGCATATGTGTACGTGTGTGTACATGTGTGAACGTGTGTGTAAATGTGGTGACTTGTCTGTACGTGTGTATTTACGTGTTGTGAGCGCGTGTGTGCGTGTGTGTACATGTATGTACCTGTGGGTACGTGTCCGTTTGCGTGTGTGTGTGCGTACGTGCGGCTGCGTGCGTGCGTGTATGTTTGTGTGTGTTTATATGTTTGTGTTTGTTTGTTTGCGCGAGCTTGTGTGCGTGTGTTCGCGCGTGCGTGCATGCGTGCGTGCGTGTGTTTGTGTACATGTGGGTACGTTTGTGTAAATATGGTTACTTGTCGGTACGTGTGTGTTTACGTGTTGTGAGCGCGTGTGTGCGTGTGTGTACATGTGGGTACGTGTCCGTTTACGTGTGTGTGTGCGTACCTGCGGCTGCGTGCGTGAGTGTATGTTTGTGTGTATTTATATGTGTGTGTTTGTGTGTTTGCGCGAGCTTGTGTGCGTGTGTTCGTGCGTGCGTGCGTGCGAGCGTGCGTGCGTGTGTTTGTGTACATGTCTGTACGTTTGTGTAAATGTGGTTACTTGTCTTTACGTGTGTGTTTACGTGTTGTGAATGCGTGCGTGCGTGCGTGCGTGTATTTGTGTGTGTGTGTTTGCGTGCGTGCGTGCGTGCGCGCGCGTGCGTGCGTGAGTGCGTACGTGCGTGCGTGCGTGCGTGCGTGCGTGCGTGCGTGTGTGTGTGTGTGTGTACATGAGTTCATGCGTGCGTAAATGCATGCATGTGTGTGTGTTTGCTAGTGCGTGCGTGTATGTTCATGTTTGTGACGTGTATGTACATATGTGTACTAATGTGTACGTGTGTGTTTACCTGTTGCAAGTGAATGCGTTCGTGTGTGTAGATGTATGTACGTGTAGGTATGCTTGTGTGTGTATGTGTTCACGTGTGTTAACGTGTGTTAAAGTGCGTGCTCGTGCATTACTATCTGACTGAGGACCTCTGTATGAAAACACACCAACCGTCCGAGGACTTCTCAAACGTCCGAGGACTTTTTACGGGTCCTCGGAAGAAAACTAGTTTTGATTAGTTAAAAATCGTTATAGGTATCACGTGACCAATTTTCGGGGAAGACCTCGTTTGATAGGCGAAATGAGAAGTGTGTGTACAGGGTGAACACAGTTTACGCTTTCCGATAAACACACATTATTTCGGACTTTCGGTTTTAGAGAAGAAGTTTGTCTCGAGGTAATTTCCACTGAGGTGCCATTTCCAGCGAGGTAGGTTTCCATTAAAAGTCGTTTAAACAGTAGTTTTTAATAAATGATAGTATATATAATGCAGTATTGTTTTAATAAAACAAGAATTACAGTATAGACCTAGATTGATCATTTAATTTTAAATGCCAAGTGAATTGTGGGAGGGGTATTGAATTTAAAACACAGGAAATGTTTGAACTCTGAGTTTTAGACAGCAGTTTTGAGTATACGATAGGATATGTGTTTTCAATAAACTAGTATTACTATAGATTGATCTTCGAATTAAAAATTTAAATGCAAAGTACATTTAAGGTCGAAATTGTGGGAGGGATCTTGAATTTGAAACACAGAAAATGCTTGAACTCCCGGTTCAGAGTGTGACAGAGAGAACTTGAAGAATTTTGACATTTTCAGTTCAGATGCCGAGATATTTATGAATTTATATGTGTGGATGAATAACGTGGTGTTTACTTTATTACAAATATATTGACAAATTCAAGCCAATTTTCACATTTTGATGGAACACAAATTAATGTAAGCCTTCAAACTTGAGTAGCAAAATTAATGACGATATTTGAGTACAACTAACGTTATACATATAATAATTTAATAAATAATAATATTTAGGTAACTAACGCAATTGAACCTGCACTTATCTGCTCAAGGAACCTCATTGGTAGAGCAATTTAAGGTACCTAAATCCATGGTCGGGAAACAAGAATTGTGACATTTAAGCACAAATGATAGTTTACATTGCAAATGACAGCCATTTCTGATAAAAAAAAATCCGGAAAACATGGAAATATTTTTTTATTTGTTGATGTATGAATCGATCTGGGATTACTTCTATCATATGCGCATTAAAATGCTGTTTTAAGCGATACATTTACTTTCTCTCATGTTTAAATTGTTGAGATCATTCGGGAAGTTTGGTTAAGTTAAGCATTGATAGAAATCACGATTATGATGATGCCAACAATTGGGTAGCAAAAATCGTATATTATTATCGGTTATTTGAATAGTTTAGTTTATTTCATTCAGGACTGTTATTCATTCGATCTTTGGAGATCGCTGAGCCCAATACTTATATTTAGTTATTGGTGGTACATTTTCAATTTCATTTGTTTTCTTACTTAATTTTCGATTTGGTTGTTCCACTACTCCGACCGATAGAAGGCTCTGGGTATTGTTTAACCACTCATAAGATATGTTGTCTTTTTACTTTTGGCTGTGATATGCAGGCTTCATATCCTGCTCCCAACTAAATTCCATTTTGTTTATTATGCTCTTCGGGGCATAGTATTTTGTTAGATATTGGGACCATACACCACTGGACATGGGGGAGGAAAATCTCTATGTTCACAGCCTATGTATGCCATTTTCGGGATGGTTAAAATTATGTACTATTGATTCTATGAATATTGAGTTCTGCTCAACCCGGGGCTAGAGGGCGTGAGCGGTAGCTAGCATATTTCACTACCGTTCATGAACAGTCTCAATCAAACCGAGACTGCAATATTTTGTATGTGTCGTGTTCGGCCGTTTCCAAAGGTCCATTATCATACTCTTTTATTATAAATTTACGAGTGGCGTCAACTAGAATAGAAACGAGCACTATTATGATATCACGTTGGCTGTTGTAAATCTATACCATTTATTTCTTCGAAAACAAATCATATCAGTGATTCATTTTAATGTTCCCCAAGGAAACCGGTAGAATATAGCTTCGGCGCTGTCCATGGATACGGCTGTCCGTTCGTAAGTTACTATCGTTGTGTGTGTCTTTCGCATGTATGGATGGATTTTAAACGGACACACAATCTGGACGTTTTTAGCAAACATTAAAGGAACACACGGCAAGTGTTTGAAGTGTTTTGAATGGGCGTTTCGATTTATCTGGAGCTCTGGTCTTATTATAATAAAAGTTTTTATATATTATTGGGGCAGTAATATAACAATTAGAAACATGCAAAAACAAATGAATTAATACCAGGGTCCGACAAATCACATGCCCGGAGCCTGCGGGCTACCAAAAGTCGATGTCCGGACTACCATAAATTTCATTCGTGAACCTGACGGGCTACTACAAATTTCCTTTTTACAGTAGCCCAGTCAAAACCAGATTTTACCCTAAAATACTATTTTCACAGCTATTTAATCAAGATAAGATTAGAAAGTCACGCGCTAATAACCAAGTTAATGAGGTGTTAAAACAACACGAGCAATGCATCGGCAGTGTTTCTGCAGGTCTCTTTTTTTTAGGGATCATCCTTGACCCCCTATGGAATAAACTGGGTGTCATTTTATATATATAGTGGTCATATGTTTTGGACATGTATTTTGATGAATAGACCATGTCAGATCTATAGATATGCATTATAGGTTGATTAGTAAACGTCTACTTGACCTCAGACTAGTGTTGGTAATCGGTTGAAAATTCATGATCGATTATCAGAAATTTCAACCAACCGATGATCGATCATTCATCGATTAAACATGGTTTCCATAAAAGACACAAGTTTAAGCCTTTTTCAGACTATAATGAAGAAAATTAACACATTTCAAGTATGTTCTGGGCATTACCTTATTGAATGAAACTGGCCAAGCATTTATTTTAAGCAAAAATTAAAACTCATTTTATTAGCTCGACTATTCGAAGAATAAGAGAGCTTATGTACAGTAATCACCCCGGGGTCGGCGTTGGTGTCGGCGTTGGCGTCGGCGTCCCACATCAAGGTTTGCGTGTAAGCTGTGTTTACAAGTCTATATCTCTTACATTTCTTATCCTAGCACAACCAAATTTGGCCATGGGCTTCCTTATAGCATTATCTTAAGGGTTGCATAAGCAATTTTGGTTCCAGTAACCCATGGGCTCCCATGGAACCCAAATTTTAATAGCCCATAAAATGTGTCAGATTTCACATCAAATTTTGCGTGTAAGCTGTGTTTACAAGTCTATATCTCTTACAATTCTTACTCTAGCACAACCAAAGTTGGCCATTAGCTTCCTTATAGCATTATCTTAAGGGCTGCTTAAGTAATTTTGTTTCCTGTAATCCCTGGGCTCCCATGGAACCCAAATTCTGATAGCCCTTAAAATGTGTCTGTTTCACATCAAATTTTGCGTGTAAGCTGTGTTAACAGGTCTATCTCTTACATTTCTTGTCATAGCTGAACTAAATTTTGGAATTGATTTTTTTTTTTTACATATTTCTGTGTTTTTTGGTCAATTCTTACACATATCGCCCCCCCCCCCCGCCCCCCCCCCCCCACCCCCCCACCACCACCACACACACACTTGAAACTCTTTTTTTTTTCTTTTTTTTTTTACATATTTCTGTGTTGTTTTGGTCAATTCTTACCCCTCCCAACCACCACCCCCCCCCCCCCCCCCCCCCAACCAACACCTCAACCCCCGCCCCCACTCAGATTTTTTTTTAAATTTCTGTACTCCCCCCAATCGAAATATTTTTATTTTGTTTTACCATATTTCTGTGTTGTTTTGGTCAATTCTTACATAGCTTCTAACACATATATGTTGCCCTCCCCACCCCCTGCCTCTCCCCCATCCCTACTCAAAACTCGATTTTTTACATGTTTTTTTTTACATATTTTTGTGTTGTTTTGCTGAATTCTTACATAGCTTCTTACACATATATGTTGCCCTCACCACCCCCACTCCCCCACCCCACAACCCACTCAAAACTCGATTTTTTTATTATTTTTGTTACATATTTCTGTGTAGTTTCGGTCCATTCTTACACATAGTTATGTTGTGCCCCCAACCCCACCCCACATTGTTGTAGCCTTTTTTTTCTGATGGTATATACTAGCTATAAATTTATTATTCTCTGAAAAATCGAATAGTCGGACTGCGCTGTTCTCCGACAGCTCTTGTTTTCTTGTATATTTTAGTACAAGAAAATGAAATAAGCCATCATTTTACAACCAAGTAAAGCCGATCAGGAAAAATTGTAATCGATTAATCAGATCAAATGCGTAACTGATCGATGATCGATCAAAGCGATTAATAGGAACAGCACTACCTCTGACAAAACATCACATGTCAGATACATCACTAAAATGTCCCCTTTCATGTCAGATAGACATGCATTATTAGTTTAGACATTTTAATTGTTGTGTTTAAATTATTTGTATAAAGAACAAAGGAATGAAAGAAAAAGAAGTTAACCAACGTTGTTTAATTTTGGGTTCGTATGCATTTAGTGGCCGTATCATGATCATCTACGCGCTTTTATTAAATACAATACTTTGCTATTGTTAGCTTATGCCGTGTGCAGTGTCCGTCGTCTGCCCGAGGGCCATTTTAGTAGCCTGTACAGAAGGAAAGGGTCATTTTCCAACAAGGGGCCTGTCCCCATGTTTTTTTGTGCTCAAATGATAGCAAAGAGCTAGAAGACCATAACCCAAACAGTTTTAAAAAAAGGCCCCCTCTGTAGGCTGTCCAAGTTCATTAGACACAATTTGTCCACATACTTGGACAACAAATAGAGGGACTTTACAGAAATGATGCCCATGAAGTCTAGTTGATCCCAATCTCATTAAAATCAGATCCAAAATATTCGCTCCACTACTTTCCGCTATTTAGATCTAGATGATCTGGACAACAGTTTCACTAATGCAAACATTTGACGCGAGGCGTCGTTTATAAATAAGATTGTAAGGGAGATTATACGTATTTCATTGATAAAGTATGTGATTTCATGTATGTCATGTACATGCTAGTGCATTATTCCAAAATCAGTTTAAAAACGCAGCGATGTTCGAGTCACAATCCAGTGTCATTAGTTTTAGCGATTTCAAAAGAACTAAGTTCAGGGTTATAAACTTTTGTCAGTGTTATATATCCTTACCAGTAGTGCTTAAACAATCAAATGGAAGACCTAATGTTTGCTACATGCTGTCTTTTTTAGCTCTACTGGCAAAAGGCCAGGAGGGCTTATGCGATCACTTTTCGTCCGTCCGTCCGTCTGGCCGTCTGTCTGTCTGTTAGCAATTTTATAAAATCGACATCTCCTCTGAAACCGCTTGAAGGATTTTAATGAAACTTCATCACAATTAATGTTACTTGGGAGGGCCCCTCTCAGATTTGTGTTTTTCGCGGTCGCCAGTCATCCAAGATGGCCGCCATGGCTAAAACTAGGTCAAATTTAAGGAAATTTCAAAATACATCTCCTCCGAGACCAGTTATTCCGTTCTACTGAAATATCATATACATGTTCCTTAGGTTGGCCTCTATCAAGTTTGTGTTTTTCGTTATTTGATCTTTACCAAACTTGCACAGATTGTTAATATCAATACAAGCTTGGCCAAGTTCGAAACCCAGTGATATTGGACTAGTTACTCCATTCATTTCATTTCTTAGGTCATCTATTAACAATAAACAAAATATTTTATTCATGGTAACCCATCAATTAAGGACATTATAATATGTTTGTGTTCTGACAAGAATAAACACAGTGCGCCCATAGTAACACATATTTCTTGTTGGGTCCTCTGACAGTAAACACAGTCTCAACTTCACTGTAACAAATCAACCGATGACCTCTTACTATTCTAAGGTCCTTCCTCTATTAACCAATAACCACAATTTCTTCATGGTAACACACCAATTAAGGACGTCATCTCTAGGTGTTTCAACAACCAACACAGTGCGCCCACTGTAACACATATTTCTTGTTGGGTCCTCTGACAGTAAACACAGAGTCAACTTCACTGTAACACACTCAACCGAGGACCTTACTATTCTAAGGTCCTCTATTAACAATAAACACAATTTCTTCTTGGTAACACATCAATTAAGGACCTAATGTCTTGGTGTTCCGACAGCAATAAACACAGTGCGCCGGGCCCCACTGTAAACACATATTTCTTGTTTGGTCCTCTGACAGTAAACACAGTGTAACACACCAACAGAGGACCTGTTACTATTCTAAGATCATTTTTTAACAATAAACACTATTTCTTCATGGTGACGCACCAATTAAGGACCTAATCTCTTGGTTTTCAGACAACAATAAACACAGTGCGCCCACTGCAACAAATATTTCTTAGTGTGTCCTTTCACAATCAACACAGTGTAAACTTCACTGTAACACACCAACCGAGGACCTAGTACTATTCTAAGGTCCTCTACTAACAATAACCACAATTTCTTCATGGTAACACACCAATTAAGGACCTAATCTCTTTGTGTTTCGACAACAATAAAGACAGTGAGCCCACTGTAACATATTTCTTGTTGGGTCCTCTGACAGTAAACACAGTGTAAGTTTCACTGTAAAACACTAACCGAGGACCTTATTATTCTTAGGTCATCTATTAACAATAAACACAATTTATTCATGGTAACCATCAAGTAAGGACATAATCTGTTGGTGTTCTGACAAGAATAAACACAGTGCGTCCATTTTAACACATATTTCTTCTTGGGTCCTCTGACAGTAAACACAGTCTCATCTTCACTGTAACACACTAACCGAGGACCTCTTACTATTCTACGGTCCTCTATTAACAATAAACACAATTTCTTCTTGGTAACACACCAATTAAGACCTAATCTCTTGGTGTTCCGACAACAATAAACATTGTGCGCCCATGGTAACACATATTTCTTGTTGGGTCCTCTGACAGTAAAGACAGTGTCAACTTCACTGTAACACACCAACCGAGGACCTTTTATTATTCTAAGGTACTCTATCAACAATAACCACATTTCTTCTTGTAACACACCAATTAAGCACGTCATCTCTAGGTGTTCCGACAACAACAAACACAGTGCGCCCACTGTAACACATATTTCTTGTTGGGTCCTCTGACAGTAAACACAGTGTCAACTTCACTGTAACACACCAACCGAGGACCTTACTATTCTAAGGTCCTCTATTAACAATAAACACAATTCCTTCTTGGTAACACACCAATTAAGGACCTAATCTCTTGGTGTTCCGACAACAATAAACACAGTGCGCCGGGCCCCATTGTAACACATATTTCTTGTTGGGTCCACTGACAGTAAACACAGTTTCAACTTCACTGTAACACACCAACCGAGGACCCCTTACTATTCTAAGGTCCTCTGTTAACAATAAACACAATTACTTAATGGTAACACACCAATTAAGGACCTTATCACATGGTGGTCCGACAATAATAAACACTGTGAGCCCATTGTAACACTTATTTCTTGTTGGGTCCTCTAACAGTAAACACAGTGTCAACTTCACTGTAACACACCAACAGAGGACCTGTTACTATTCTAAGATCCTTTTTTAACAATAAACAAAATTTCTTCATGGTGACGCACCAATTAATGACCTAATCTCTTGTTTTTCAGATAACAATAAACACAGTTAGCCCACTGTAACAAATATTTCTTGGTGTGTCCTTTCACAGTCAACACAGTGTCAACCTCACTGTAACACACCAACCGAGGACATAGTACTATTCTAAGGTCCTCTATTAACAATAACCACAATTTCTTCATGGTAACACACCAATTAAGGACTAATCTCTTTGTGTTCCGACAACAATAAAGACAGTGCGCCCACTGTAACATGTTTCTTGTTGGGTCCTCTGACATTAAACACATTGTCAACTTCACTGTAACACACCAACCGAGGACCTTACTATTCTTAGGTCATCTATTAACAATAAACACAATTTATTCATGGTAACCATCAATTAAGGACATAATCTGTTGGTGTTCTGTCAAGAATAAACACAGTGCGCCCATTTTAAAACATATTTCTCTTGGGTCCTCTGACAGTAAACACAGTCTCATCTTCACTGTAACATACCAATCGAGGACCTCTTACTATTCTAAGGTCCTTTTATTAACAATAAACACAATTTCTTTTGGTAACACACCTGTTAAGGACCTAATCTCTTGGTGTTCCGACAACAATAAACACTGTGCGCCCATGGTAACACATATTTCTTCTTGGGTCCTCTGACATTAAACACATTGTCAACTTCACTGTAACACACCAACCGAGGACCTTACTATTCTTAGGTCATCTATTAACAATAAACACAATTTATTCATGGTAACCATCAATTAAGGACATAATCTGTTGGTGTTCTGACAAGAATAAACACAGTGTGCCCATTTTAAAACATATTTCTTCTTGGGTCCTCTGACAGTAAAACACAGTCTCATCTTCACTGTAACATACCAATCGAGGACTTCTTACTATTCTAAAGTCCTCTATTAACAATAAACACAATTTCTTTTTGGTAACACACCTGTGAAGGACCTAATCTCTTGGTGTTCCGACAACAATAAACACTGTGCGCCCATGGTAACGCATATTTCTTCTTGAGTCCTCTGACAGTAAAGACAGTGTCAACTTCACTGTAACACACCAACCGAGGACCTCTTACTATTTCTAAGGTCCTCTATTAACAATAACCACAATTTCTTCATGGTAACACACCAATTAAGGACGTCATCTCTAGGTGTTCCGACAACAACAAACACTGTGCGCCCACTGTAACACATATTTCTTGTTGGGGTCCTTTGACAGTAAACACAGGGTCAACTTCACTGTAACACACCAACCGAGGACCTTACTAATCTAATGTCCTCTATTAACAATAAACACAATTTCTTCTTGGTAACACACCAATTAAGGACCTAATCTCTTGGTGTTCCGACAACAATAAACACAGTTCGCCGAGCCCCATTGTTAACACATATTTCTTGTTGGGTCCACTGACAGTAAAGACAGTGTAAACTTCACTGTAACACACCAACCGAGGACCTCTTACTATTCTAATGTCCTCTATTAACAATAAACACAATTACTTTAATGGTAACACACCAATTAAGGACATTATCAACATGGTGGTCCGACAACAATAAACACTGAGCGCCCATTGCAATACTTATTTCTTGTCGGGTCCTCTGACAGTAAAACACAGTGTCAACTTCACTGTAACACACCAACTGAGGTCCTGGTACTATTCTAAGGTCCTCACTAACAATAACCACAATTTCTTCATGGTAACACACCAGTTAAGGACCTAATTTCTTTGTGTTCCGACAACTATAAAGACAGTGCGCCCACTGTAACACATATTTCTTGTTGGGTCCTCTGAACGTAGACGCAGTTTCAACTTACTGTAAAACACCAACGGAGGACTTCTTACTATTCTAAGGTCATATATTAACAATAAACACAATTACCGGTGCGCAGTGTTGCATTTATACCGGTTAACACACCAATTAAGGACAGAGCCATTGCTTCACGTTCCAAAACTCATGTCATTACAGCGGTGCCTAAAGTGACTGATTATCTTAACATCATCTACGCGCCACAACACTAATATCATTTACCAATGTATGTTCATAAAAAAGTAGTTACAGGGCAACGTAATTGTTCATGAAGTTCTCTGATATATTGGAAAATTAAAACTCATTTCAAATCCTGAATCCGCATCTGCCCTAAGTAGTAAGAATGCCATGAATGAATTGAATTGGGTTTTAAGGCGCACCAACATATAAAAGGTTATATGGCGCCTAACAGGAATGAACATGTCAGCCTCGTACTCCATTCACATCAAGATAAATACAGAGAATGGGCATAGTACCGTCTTACCTGCAGAACTGTAGAGTTGCTGCAAATTATATTGTAGATACTCCATTTACGATAGAGCCACGGTGCCACGTTTGCATGCGGTGTGGAATGATAAAGACCACGAATGAACATGATCAGAATGACAAAATGAAAATGAATGGTGGTGGGGCGGGTGCGTGTCATACCCCTCTGCATGTGACAGTGTGTTTGTGAGATTGCAGTGATTGTATTCTACTCCGGATACCACACGAAGGAAACATGCACTAAACATACTTATTTTAAACAGTTGACCACCTGTGACATGTACATATGTCTATGATTACACTCACAATCCAGCATACAAGTCAACGTCCACACTTTTTCGCGCTATTAAAATTGATAATTTATCAGTAACTTAGCATGTAATCGGACATCTTGACATCAATATGTCAATTACGATCCTATTTGTCGATTTATCTCGGCGTGACCCAGTAGACGTGAAACCCCGAAGGACCCATGTTCAAGCCCCATCGGCGCCACATATTCGTCGGTGCGTTCTTGGTCAGGGACGTACACCGGGGTGTCTCATGCATTGGGAGTCTATTTTCCGAAAAAGAACCACAGGAAGCCAGCTTTAATAAGTTTAGACAGAAATCAAAGTTGGTTTATTACGTCTCTGGTGCAGGGTAGGTTCCCGAATTCGATCTATTATGTCTCCATATATAGGGCGGCTTAAAAACGTTGTTTATATATATCTATATATATACAAAAAAAGAGGGTATCTTCTCCACCTGAAAGTGAAGACTAACAATCTATGGCACTAGCATCCTATTCTGTAACTATTCAAACACCCCAGCATGCGGTTGTCCTTATATGAACTTCGCTATTGACGTTTATCATCCAGCATTCAATCTACATATTTTTTTTCAGTCTGAACATGTTATGGTATCCACCGCTGAATACCTGCCCCCTCCCCCCGCCGAATACCCCCACCCTCACTCCCCAAACACACCAACTACACGTTCGCAACTCGAGGCTCTGGCTACGTCCCTGCATAGTCATTTTGTACTAATTTCACGGTTAGATATTTTACTATTTAAATTTGTTTTTCACTTTACGTATTATTTTGTTTGTTTTGCCTTTAATCTTGTAATAGATATAATAGCGCAATAAATTTATTCTATTCTATTCTACACCTTCACCGTCATGGTCACGTGCTTAGCAACACTACTGACGTGTAAAATCCAGCTCATATTTTCCGCAAAATGTGTTGTTTTCTTTTGCCTTCTTCATTTTAATAACATATAACAGCAGCAAATTAATCAATAAAACATTTTTTGAGACAAAAGTGTCTTTAACTCAGAGTTATGTGCAAAACGTGCTTAAAATTAATGACATTTCAAGACAAGAGTAGTTTTTCCCTGGATTTTTATGCATGGCTTATCTGCATTAAGGTATTAGGTTGACATGAAAAATAAATTGGAAACCGATTATCGAAGGAGGGTTGCTGTACTAGTTACTCAGGATTTTTTTGTACAAGTTTAAAAGACAGTGGTGACTGTGAAACTATTATAACTTAATTATAAATAAATAAGATAGTTTTACGCTGAGCCCTGGCATTTCATTGTCAAAACTCTCCAAAGAGCTCTATAATCAAAATATGTTGATTTCTTCATAACATGCATTACCTGCACTGTTCTCTCCAAAATGTTGTGAAAGACAATACCAATACAAGATGGTGAAACTATTAACCATAGAAATAAGCATGATTGTCCAAGTTATGTTTCAACATGGTAGTTAAGATGAGTTTGTTTTTTTACCGGAAATGGAGAAAATAAATAGTATGCAAGATACTATTTTTTCCTTCACATATTTAATTTGTATTATATACCTATTACTAATTAATACATTGTAATTGTATTACCTTCACAATACAAAAACGTTAATCATTTCTATTGATCCTGTATCACTACGAACAATTTCTGATTTTGTCTAACTATCCTACTTTTCTACGGATGACTTTTCAAGACCTTATCTATTTAATGGGCAAATGAAAAAGGGGTATAATTCTGTAAAATGTATAACAGAGCTATGACACTCGTTTGTACTTCCTCTAAAGATAGTGAATTTATGTCAAGCAGTTTCTGAAGTATGAGCTTGCCGAAAAAAAATAACGGTAATAGCAACACACACTGACGCCGGGTCGAATAGACTAACATGCCTTTTTGCGAAAATCTAATTCATAATTGATGTGAGAACTACTTTTTGACACCACTAAGTTTATTTCCCATATAATATCCCTTACCGAATCTACATACACCAACATATATGCGACATATATGCGGCTTATATGCAACATATATGTCACTTATACTTCACTTACAAGTCTCATCAAATCCTGAGTAAGTGAGTTATATGTATATGTCAAGTGTAAGTCAAGCTGATTTTGACATATAACTCGCATATATGTCACTTATATGCGGATCTGACATAGGTCAAATAGTTGTACAGGAGTGCTGTATACAACATTTACCGCATATAAGTGAGAACTTAGGCATTTTCTAATCACTTTCTTAGTTGCCGATGTCTGTAATTTTCTAAGTCCAAAATAAAGTGAAATATTTACAAATTCTGTAATTTCAATTTTTGCACAGTTTGATATGACAATGTGGGTATCATTATTACCAGATTTCGGAGACATTCAACATGCATTTAAAACGGGTTTTAAGATAAAAAATAATTTTTAATACAAACTTTTATTTTTATCATTTATTTACCATTGCATGGTACAGCAGTGCATACAGAATATTTTGGTAAAGATGACAACAGATGCACTTATTTCCTCTTAATCACATCATGACAGTCTGTTCGCAAACTTAAACGGTATAATCCCAATACACCAATGTTTACACACATTAAAGGGATACACGACAATCTGAAAGTATTTATCAGTCATTGAACTTTACATTTCAAATTATTAATCTAGTAGTTTCTTAACTTTTAACTAGTTTGCATTTATTTAAAAACAATGTACCGTATTCGCCCCTTTAAGCGCCCCGCCCAGTGGGCACACAGCGTTGATTCAACGTTGAGATGTGGTTGGATTCTGGTCACGACTTCGATCAACGTTACTTCAACGTTGAATCAACGTTGCCCTATTCAACCTGCAACCATCAACTTGTATGGATGTGAGTACTGACGTTGTATCAACGTTGATTCAACGTTACCGTTCTCAACGTTGGAACATCGTTAGAATTGTAACGTTGTATAGACGTTGATAAAAGGTTGACCTTTCAACATTGTGGATATATATATATATGTATATATATATATATATGATATATCAATCATAAAATTGTTTATCGAGGTGTAGGTAAATAAAAGATGTGATAGATAACGCCATTAATCATTGCAGAATTATATACATGTACTCCTTAAATGTCCTCTTTAATTACCTATATATTGACGAATTGCATCCGCGGAATTCGTTTTGCAAGTAACGTACGTTAGGCCTAATTGCAACAATAAAATGTCGTATATTGCAAAGGCAGCGTAACCCGTAAAACGTTTATCCTAATGATTCGAAGTCGGAAGTTTATAACAGATGTTACCTCCAGTATATGTGTTGAGGGTAATACTGGAAAACTGCGTGCTTATGCTATATGTTGTTAAGGATCCTAAGGTTAGATATTGTCTTATTAAAATAAGATTAAGCGCACATAAACTTCAAAATAGAACTTGGTCGGTACAAGAATATTCCATTAACAGACAGACTCTGTAAACTTTGTGATACTAATTAAATTGAAAGCGAAATTCATTTTATGTTGGAATGTCCAAAATATGCTTCAGTAAAAAATGAATTTACAACAGAGATCTCTAATACATGTAAAAATGTCAATGTTTATGATACAAAAATCAGTTTGCTTTCTTGTTATGTAATGAAGACGAATATATAATCAATAGAACAGCAGGGTTTATTTACACATGTTATACCATGAGATTTAATCATCTGAACTGTAATATAAGTAACAAAACAGGTCTGTCATGTTAGTGTTAAAAATCATGGATTTTTCATAAATATAATGTGCACTTAACAGCTGCAAGAACTTGTTGAAGTTCTTGAATTGAATTGATAAACTGTTATTGTTGTTTTATGCCTTATCTAATTAGATGTTTACTTATGTTTAATTGTGTTGTATAATCAGAATTAAGCTTTTGTTATTTTATAACCTCATGCATATATGTCAAAATTATTATGTGATTTCTATGCCAGTGATGGCCCATAATTGAAAATAAAAGATATTCTATTCTATTCTATTCCTCCCCTGGATATCCGCTAGGAGGCCACTAACGGAAATGCTGACCCAGCCAATCAAATGCAGGGATATAAAATTTCACGCGGAAAACTGAGATTGTGTCTTGTTTACAAAGAAATGTGTGTATAAAATCGTTTTAGTACAGTTATTTCGATATTCCATAAGCGTCGGTGATCAAGTTCGAAGTGGTAAGTCAGTATTACTTTGTTTGATGGGAAAAGTATGTGTAAAATATTTGTGAACAATAACGAATCCCGATCGATTTCGTACTCGTTGAATGGGCCCCCCCCCCCCCCCCCCCACCACCACCACCACCACCACCACCACCACCCACCCCACCACAACACACACCATAATCCGAGCATTCTCTGACCTTGCCTGCTCATTTTACGATTTTGATATTTCATCTGCTTAAAAAGCCACACACAAAAAGATAAAAAAAGAAGGCTTTTAGGGTCAAAGAATGCTTGAATTAAGAATTACAGTGAGATCTTGCATGCAATGTGTGTGGCTCTCCCTGCACACAGTGCTAAAGGCTTTACATCCCGTCCAAAAGATAGCATACTTTCGCTGATTGGGTCATTGTCGTACTGGGTACTACAGAAAGGCAACCGGGATACATTTATGTTTACAGAAATGTACCCGAAAATTATCGAAATCCAGAAAGGCCCCTAAATATACATAAATGACAAAATCTCGCGAGAGTACAATGCGAAACTTTCATTAACGATTCACTTTCTTAAAAGTTTAGCTTACATATTTAATGTATTTACGTATTTACTGGCGCCAATTTATATTTTGAAAAACAATATTTTTGATATCCCTTTTTGATGATTCGATTATCAGAATTCCCAATGCAAATTTGCGTGTGTGTGTGTGTTTTTCCGGTGGGGGCTTCAGAAATAAAAGTACAGGGATTCTTTCATTAAACTTTTCTTGAATGACGAGCTGTGTATTTGTTTACATTTTGCGCGGGGTTTGATGATTTACAACTTCCGGTTTTATGACAATACGTTCTAGATTTTATTACTAACTATGGCAGCCTAAATATGTTTTTAAGAACAATAGTGCAATAGTTAATGATAAACAATATTGTTTAAGTAGTTGTTTATTAAGTTCTAAATTGTTTCAATTCCGCCAATGAGATCTTGTTTGTCCGGTTACGTTTCTGTATATTTGGGGATAGTTCTTTTTCGAATAAAATTCGTATAGAAGAAGGAGTTTAATTTGAAATAATGGCGGTGACCGCGTGGTCGCTGATCAGTTTATGTGCAATTGCTCTTATGAGCACACATCTAAATCCGAAGTTTCCGTATATTGATCAGGAGCGTGTTACGAAACACAAAGTCGCTTCCAACATTAAGACATTCGGTGAAGAGAAATCTTTATTCTGGACGATATTGGTTTTGCATAATTACCCGAAATAGGATGAATATATACACTTCAATATAGGGTCCTCAGCTGGACAATAGTGTAAAATAACGAGAAAATGCCATATGTACAGTTAAATGTAATGACTAGCGTCTACAGACATAATCTAGAACTTGAAACGGTTATTTTAATGGCATCAAGTGTTTCGGATATACCCATAATGTAGCATACTGTAAAGTATGAACTATAAATGATTACAGCATCAGCATACAATAAAGTATGAATTGTAAATGCTTAGACACAATACATTATATATGATTAAAGTGTGTATACACTACTTAATATAAGGTTGTGAAATTTCAATTTCATTTGATGGTTATTGTTCTAAATGAGTATTTAATCATTAGTCATTACCATTGAATAATGTATACAAAATATATTGACTATTGTTTTCCTTTATCCAATTGTATTTCCAACTTAGATTATTAATGCTAATTCATAGAATAATATGATTATCATAATAATTTGCACATACAGTTAGTTATAACTGAGATTGCAGATAATAGATTTAAAATCTGCACAAACATATGATTAAAACATATGAAATAAGGATTATGGTTTAATAATTGTAGGAATAAGAGCAAAAAAGTATATTGTTTCGATACATATACAGGCTATATCATGGTTAGTTAACTACTAATTGATGCATTAATTGTAGACCACATTGACTAATATGAAATATGGTTTTGCGGTGTACTTGTGAAGGAAGTTTTTCACACCTTCCTTTCGACTGTGGATAGGCAGTTAGTAACACAGTAGGTGGTGAAATATTTATCCATGGGCTATTTGAAGCTAACTATACAAACATCTTGTCTCAGTGAGAGATATATATATAGTAGTTATACCATATATCGGATCAGACTGCTATAAGCGTCTGATGGGTTCTGCACATGAACCTTTAAATTAATAAAAGTACTTGAATAAAGATACTCCAGTTCGCACTAAGTGTTCTGTAGGTTTTAATATAACCTGGTATCTAGTACAATATCTCAGATGACCTTGAGTGATCTGTTGGTTCAATACAATAATGAACCTTAGACATAAGTCTATATATTGCAGATGACTTTGAGTGATCTGTTGTTCAATACAATAATGAACGTTAGACATAAGTATATATCATAAATTGATAGTACGAAATGATTACTATACTACATAGTTAGATAGTATTATCATACTTTACCAACTAATTGGTATTTCAAATGTAATACAAGTAACATTGTATATACGGAATGAACCTTAGTATACAGAAATGTATAAAGCACAAACACGCAACAAGGTGTATGATATATTTACCCAATAGTCACATACCCTTATATATAAGAAATAAATAATAATGGCAATATTCAGTTACGGCTGAATTCTGAAATAAATTATATAAATGTACCAGGTCAGGTTACCTGAGAATGATGTATAAACAATATAATAATATACATTATTGGTTGTGCTACGGAATAAACCGTAAGATTTGTATGTTAAAGTATTAACCGAACACTGAGACAATTTGAATTTAAAAGAAAGGGGACCCCTGATGAGACTGCCCTTGGAATCTACTGCATATTTCAATATCTAATATGATATAAATAGAACATATCACTCACATAAACTGGAAATAACGAGTAGATATTCCTAAAAACAGTCGAAACATTGCTTTAAACCTTGTGGGCTAGATCACAAGGGATTATTACTATTATTGTGGTTGAAATATCATTTCAATATTGATAAACATGAATATGTGCAAATATTGTATTATATTATATAAATGTATAATTGGAAATAAAGCAGTGTAGGGTCTATGCTTGAATGAATCTGACTTTGTGGGTGAGTTGGGCTACAGTATTATATATATATATATATATATATATATATATATTTACACCTCATTAACTCAATTCCTTTTCCTCTTCATATGCATTTTAATAAGTGCCTCCATGAAAAGACGATACGACTGAAGCTTTCTCGCCTCTCACCGTTGTGGGTTCAAATCCCCCTGGGAGCTAGACTTGTCCAAGGAGGAAGTGTCGCTTCTTACGGATGTTGAGAGGTTTATAGTACTGGTTCTACCCAGGAACAATGGGATGGTATGTCTACCACAAAAAAATCGACTGTCATATATGGCCATACATGGGTTTAAAATGACCTAAAACACCATTCTGTTCATTTCAAACAAACCATAATGATGAATATGCTAGATATATAGCTGATTTTTGAAAAATATATTATATTTTATATATTTCAAAACCATTTATGTAATTTAATATGTTCATTATAATATTTTCTTTGATTACAGGTGGTTGCTGGATCAAAGCCCTGCGGTGGAAACATCTGCTGAAGTTCTGTGTTGTAAAAAGAAGATACCAATTAAACCTCAATATTATGTTCAAAGATTAAACGCTTTCTGTCTTCTTTCTTCACATATTTTACGCCCTTAGGGACGTATATTAGGTCTTGGCGATTGTCCGTCCATCTGTCTGTCCGTCCGTTAACTTTTTGTCTGACAACTGATTGGCTAATAACTTGAAAGTATAAGGTCTACAACAATGAAACGTTGTAAACATCTTTAGCATGATCCAATGTATGCATCTAATAAAGGCCCATAACTATGGTTCATATTTTTTGAATTGTTCACCCCATGAAAACAGGTTTAACTGCCTTTTACAAGTGATTGTGACTAATAACTTTCCAAGTATTAGATGTATAACAATGAAATTTTGCACACATCTTTCAACATGAGCCAATGAATATGTGTTAATTACGAAAAAAGGACCATAACTGTGATTTTTTAAAATTATTTCCCTTTGAAATAGGTTTAACCTTGACAACCACAGGCGTATATGCCCTGCTAGGCTACATGTGTATACCCCGCTAAGCAGTGATCTTGTTGCGGCAGGAAACCACAGAAAACAAGATCAGTGGATGACCTTGCAGATTCTAGAAATCAATCCCTGCAGGTGGTCAAGAAACTAAATGTGCTTCTGTCTGGTGAAGTATAATTGACATATAAGTGGCTTATATGTGACATATAAGTGGCTTATATGTGACATATAAGTGGCTTATATGTGACATATAAGTGACTTATATGTTGCTTATATGTATAGCATTGACATCCCAGCTAAACATATAAGCCACTTATAAGTCACTTATATGTGACATATAAGTGAACTGCAATACTTATCTGGACATATAAGTGACATAGATCTCATTTGCATACTTATAAGCGGCATAGATCTCATTTGCATTTAAAATCAATATATGTCACTTATAAGTGAAAGATATAAGCCAAGTATAAGTGACATATATGTAACATACATCTTGACATATAAGCAACATAGATCTCGACATATAAGTAACATATATGCAATTTCCGTAAGGGATATGATATTACTGATTCGCTAATTACAACTGAATATAACCTGCGGGCTGCACTGCATATATTGCAAAACTGGTGCTTAGAAAACGGCATGGTATTAAACACTGAAAAAAGTCCTATTGACTACAACACCTCAGAAGTGCGTAATACTAAAACACTCACCTATGTCTTTAAACTACAATAACATTAATATTCAATTGTGTTATTACACTCTCACACTGCATGTTATGTGATAAAAGATATTACATCATACAGAAGGGCGGATGGGAGAGAACAAACTATAGTTATCTGCCTAAATGCAAATCCTCAAGTGATCAGAACAGTGTGTGTGTGTGTGTGTGTGTAGTTCTAAGGTTTAAAGTCCGTCCGCCAACGAACACGTCAAGGTAAACCTGACGCGATGGGCACAATAGAGTCTGGACTTTTAAAGATGTAATTTTGAATTTTGAAGTTTACATAGACCTTGCCAACAGGTCTGTTTAATGTCTGAATATGTGCCAAAAACGGTGTCAACATCAGCGGTTAATTCAACCTAATTTCATGTGTAAGTGATCAGAACAATAGCCCGCACCAGTATATATACCCACGAAACGCGCCAAAAGAAAATACTCAAACCTTGTAACCGAGCTCAAATAGAATGACGATATCATTACTTACATGCTGTTCCGATACGAGAATAATTTCATTCTCTTAACACTCACCCTTCTCACAGGAGTAACACGACAACAACACTTAAGTAATAAATGTATATTTATTATTTTTATGGTATAAGCCATTGGACGACCGACTAACTGACATTATTAACATTAATTAATAGGAAACACTTCACCTTCAAATTATAATACGATACATAATAAACTACACCTATGTATAACTACACCTATAAACTATAAGCGTTTATTTATCCTCGCTATATTGCACTAAACATTTTAGCGAGCAGACCTCGGTTAAAAGTCTCATCCGAAGGACTGATAAACTATATCAATCTCTCACCACAGACTTGCGACGGACTAGTATTTGCCAAACTGAACCCAGATTTAATTAAGCGAGCTATTCAGTACAATATAAATCAAACGCAATACTTCCCCACCACTGAATAAACAAGGGAGATACTAGTTTATGCCTACTTTATATCATACAACCAATACAGTTTTTGCTTAGGATTTCGAGCCTATTGTATTATGGGGCTGGGTGGTGGGATGGGAACATTGTGATATTCAATTTTGATTCAGATTATGAGGCCCACCCAATAAAGCCTTTTTGTGTGCAGTCAAATATAAACACACAACAGAAAGTTGTTCATTTAATGCTTTGCTATCATTTTTGTTCTAGAAACAATAAAGAAATATCAGACTAGTTTTGTATTTAAACTAGCTAAATTATGAATATGCTTTTCTAAATTACAAAGATGTGTTTAGCTTTTCTTACCCAAGACAATATCTAACATAGCAATGTAACACAAAGAACAAGAGGCCCAAGAGGGCCTGTGGACGCTCTACTGGCTAATATGGCTCTTATGACATCAATGGAGCGAGTGACTATCGTCTTAAAGAGGCAAAATATAGCATTTTTAACTAAATCAAGAGCCATAACTCCGCCATTACTGGTAGAGATAATAAAAAAAAAAAAAAAAAAAAATTATTACAAATAATAATAATAAAAATTTAAAAAAAAATAAAAAAAAAAAAAAATAATAAAAAATAAAATAAAAAATAATGAATAAATAAAAAAATAAATAAATATATAACGTCATGACCCCCATTATCGTGGTATTCCCATTATCGTGGTACGTCATTACACGCGATATTTATGATATATGACGATGAGTGACGTCACAGCTCGTCAGCTATTTTTACCAGAAGGGAATCCCCAACACTTTTGGAATATAAAAGGTAAATCAACTGCATCAATTTTCCTAAAGCATTATAAAAAGTGCAAATCTGTTAAAGAACAACTATTGTCTAAGTTTGGACAATGTTTCTACCTCATATATATCCCCATAACAATGTTACTTCGTGTTTACATTCATCCATCTGTTGTCCCAGAATGCAGACGCTGCTTCTACTGGGTCGCACCAGTTCGGACTATTCCATTTTCCTGAAGGGGCATTCATAAAAAGATATTGCGCAGCACATACCATACTTCCTATAATAAAGAGCATTTACTCTGCCAAGCCAAATTATCGATGTGTGGGTTTTAAATTGAAGAAAGAGCGATCATGGACTGGCTTTTGAAGCTTGTGTTTTTGATTTAAAATAATTATAGAACATAAAAAAATTACTATATTTATATTCCTAATTCCTTTTTACTTACCATTTGCAAAAAAATCAAAAATCTTAAGTATATGTACATTTTTAGAGTTTATACGGTACAGTAGTGATCTGATGCAATACGCAAACAGTCGGTAAGTAAACACGTGTCAGCTACAATTATCCAATTTAAGATTTAGCTGATATTATATGTGTAAATCAGGTTACATCAATGAAACCTTGTCTGAATAAAGTTTTAATTAACTTCACAACATGGTTTACCCTTTAAATATCTCATTTAGATCATTTTTCGAATTGCCACGATAATGGGGACCCTCTATCAATAATGGAATCTTCCGATCCAATCGGAATAGTTCACGACATCCGATAAAAAGTGATCCACGGGAGACAATTTTGTCAATGTAAACAAAGATGATATATTACTGAATTCAGAGGTCATTGAAATCGAGAACAATAATGAATGGTTGTAGCGCAGTTCACGTTTCACCACGATATACCACGATAATGGGGACCATGACGTTATATAAAAAAATATAAAATAAAAAAATAAAGATATTGAAAAATTTAAAACAAGCATTTAAGTACAACTGTGACCCCCGGGGCGGGGCCAGATGTGACCCCAGGGTCACCATTTGAACAAAATTGGTAAAGGACCATAAGCTTATATAGCAACAGCAAAATATTAAACCTCTGGCTCTTGCAGTTTAAGAGAAGATTTTTTTTTAAAGTTTTTCCCTATACATGTCTATGTAAAACATGTGACCCTTGGGGCGGGGCCAAATGTGACCCCAGGGTCACCATTTCAACAAACTTGGTAAAGGACCATAAGCTTATAATAAATGTAAAATATCAAACCTCTGGCTCTTGTAGTTTCCGAGAAGAAGATTTTTAAAAAAAAAAAGTCCTATATAAGTCTATGTAAAACTGTGACCCTCGGGGTGGGGACAAATTTGACCCCAGGGTCACCATTTGAACAAACTTAGTAGAGGACCATAAGCTGATGCTACATGTAATACATGAGAGCTCTGTGCCATGTGGTTCCAGAGAAGAAGATTTTTTTCAGTTTTTCCCTATTCAAGCCTATGTAAAACTGTGACCCCCGGGGTGGGGCCAAATATGACCCCTGGGTCATTATTTAAACAAACTTGGTAGAGGACCACAAGCTTATAGCAAATGCAAAATATTAAACCTCTGCCTCTTGCAGTTTCAGAGAAGAAGATTTTTTAAGTTTTTCCCTATACATGTCTATGTAAAACATGCGACCCTTGGGGCGGGGCCAAATGTGACCCCAGGGTCACCATTTGAACAAATTTGGTAAAGGACCATAAGCTTATAATAAATGTAAAATAGCAAACCTTTGGCTCTTGTAGTTTCCAAGATGAAGATTTTTAAAAAAAAAATCCTATATAAGTCTATGTAAAACTGTGACCCCCGGGGCGGGGAAAAATTTGACCCCTGGGTCACTATTTGAACAAATTTAGTAGAGGACCATAAGCTGATGCTACATGTAATACATGAGAGCTCTGTGCCATGTGGTTCCAGAGAAGATTTTTTTTTTTCAGTTTTTCCCTATACAAGCCTATGTAAAACCGTGACCCCCGGGGTGGGGCCAAATGTGACCCCTGGGTCACCATTTGAACAAACTTGGTAGAGGACCATAAGCTTATAGCAAATGCAAAATATTAAACCTCTGGCTCTTGCAATTTCAGAGAAGAAGATTTTTTAAGTCTTTCCCTATACATGTCTATGTAAAACATGTGACCCTTGGGGCGGGGCCAAATGTGACCCAAGGGTCACCATTTGAACAGACTTAGTAGAGGACTATAATCTTATAGTAAATGCAAAATATTAAACCTCTGGCTCTTGCAGTTTCAGAGAAGATTTTTTCCACCTTTATATATATATATATATAAGTCTATGTAAAACTGTGACCCTTGGAGCGGGGCCAAATATGACCTGAGGGTCACCATTTGAACAAACTTGGTAAAGGACTATAAGCTTATACTAAATGCAAAATATCAAACCTCTGGCTCTTGCTGTTTCCGAGAAGAAGATTTAAAAACAAGAGGGCCATGATGGCCCTATATCGCACACCTGAGTAAATTTGAACCATTACAAGAGGGCCAAGATGGCCCTAAAGCGTTCACCTGAGTACTGGCACATTATCCAACTTCTTCGAAATCTTATGGTCATATACAATCTGTGCAAGTTTGGTTAAGATTGTTCTAGAAATGTGGGCTCTGTTGTGTATAACAACATTGATATAGACAGTTTAAGACCCTGACAAAGTTTGGTAAAGATCAAATACAAAATGAAGGTGCTAGAGAGTAACACCTTGGCCAGAGGGTTACCATTTCAACAAACTTGATCGAGGACCATAATCTTATAGTAAATGCAAAATATTAAACCTCTGCCTTTTGCAGTTTAAGAGAAGATTGTTTTTTTCCTATATATATGTCTATATAAAACTGTGACCCCTGGGGCCCCATTTGAACAAACTTGGTAGAGGACCATAAGCTTATAGCAAATGCAAAATATTAAATCTCTGGCTCTTGCAGTTCCAGAGAAGAAGATTTTTTAAGTTTTTCCCTATACATCTCTATGTAAAACATGTGACCCTTGGGCGGGGCCAAATGTGACCCGAGGGTCACCATTTGAACAAACTTGGTAAAGGACCATAAGCTTATATTAAATGCAAAATATCAAACCTCTGGCTCTTGTAGTTTCCGTGAAGATTTTTTAATAATTTCTTTTCCTATATAAGTCTATGTAAAACTGTGACACCCGAGGCAGGGACAAATTTGACCCCAGGGTCACCATTTGAACAAACTAAGTAGAGGACCATAAGCTGATGCTACATGTTATACATGAGAGCTCCGTGTCATGTAGTTCCAGAGAAGAAGATTTTTTTCAGTTTTTCCCTATAAAAGCCTATGTAAAACTGTGAACCCCGGGGCGGGGCTAAATGTGACCCCTGGGTTACCATTTGAACAAACTTGGTAGAATTGAATTGAATTGAATTGGGGTTTTAAGGTGCACCAACACATGAAAAGGTTATATGGCGCCTAAAAGGCATGAACATGCCAGACTCATCTTCCATGTACATCGAGATAAAATATGGAAAATGGGCCTAGAACCTTCTCACCCTGAACTGCAGAGTTGCTGCAAATTCTATCGTAGAAACTCCATTTACGCTGGAGCCACGTTATCGTTTTTCTGCCACTGCTATTTTGATGCGAGCGATAGAAACAATGCAGGGATCATGATGAAGACCTTTAATGAACATGAACAAAAAATGATAAAATGAACATGAATTTGGGGGGATTCTACCCCTCTGCCTATCCCTCCAAAGGGATCTGCAGTGGCCCTATTCTTTGCCCCGTGACCAAACGGGGCCCCCGAAAACCACACGGGGCCAAACTTGGTAGAGGACCATAAGCTTATAGCAAATGCAAAATATTAAACCTCTGGCTCTTGCAGTTTCAGAGAAGAAGATTTTTTAAGTTTTTCCCTATACATGTCTATGTAAAACATGCGACCCTTGGGGCGGGGCCAAATGTGACCCCAGGGTCACCATTTGAACAAATTTGGTAAAGGACCATAAGCTTATAATAAATGTAAAATAGCAAACCTTTGGCTCTTGTAGTTTCCAAGATGAAGATTTTTAAAAAAAAAATCCTATATAAGTCTATGTAAAACTGTGACCCCCGGGGCGGGGAAAAATTTGACCCCTGGGTCACCATTTGAACAAATTTAGTAGAGGACCATAAGCTGATGCTACATGTAATACATGAGAGCTCTGTGCCATGTGGTTCCAGAGAAGAATTTTTTTTCTTCAGTTTTTCCCTATACAAGCCTATGTAAAACCGTGACCCCCGGGGGGGGGGCCAAATGTGACCCCTGGGTCACCATTTGAACAATCTTGGTAGAGGACCATAAGCTTATAGCAAATGCAAAATATTAAACCTCTGGCTCTTGCAATTTCAGAGAAGAAGATTTTTTAAGTTTTTCCCTATACATGTCTATGTAAAACATGTGACCCTTGGGGCGGGGCCAAATGTGACCCCAGGGTCACCATTTGAACAGACTTAGTAGAGGACTATAATCTTATAGTAAATGCAAAATATTAAACCTCTGGCTCTTGCAGTTTCAGAGAAGATTTTTCCCCCTTTATATATATATATATATAAGTCTATGTAAAACTGTGACCCTTGGAGCGGGGCCAAATATGACCTGAGGGTCACCATTTGAACAAACTTGGTAAAGGACTATAAGCTTATACTAAATGCAAAATATCAAACCTCTGGCTCTTGCTGTTTCCGAGAAGAAGATTTAAAAACAAGAGGGCCATGATGGCCCTATATCGCACACCTGAGTAAATTTGAACCATTACAAGAGGGCCAAGATGGCCCTAAAGCGATCACCTGAGTACTGGCACATTATCCAACTTCTTCGAAATCTTATGGTCATATACAATCTGTGCAAGTTTGGTTAAGATTGTTCTAGAAATGTGGGCTCTGTTGTGTATAACAACATTGATATAGACAGTTTAAGACCCTGACAAAGTTTGGTAAAGATCAAATACAAAATGAAGGTGCTAGAGAGTAACACCTTGGCCAGAGGGTTACCATTTCAACAAACTTGATCGAGGACCATAATCTTATAGTAAATGCAAAATATTAAACCTCTGCCTTTTGCAGTTTAAGAGAAGATTGTTTTTTTCCTATATATATGTCTATATAAAACTGTGACCCCTGGGGCCCGGCCAAGTTTGATACCAGGGTCACCATTTGAACAAACTTGGTAGAGGACCATAAGCTTATAGCAAATGCAAAATATTAAATCTCTGGCTCTTGCAGTTCCAGAGAAGAAGATTTTTTAAGTTTTTCCCTATACATCTCTATGTAAAACATGTGACCCTTGGGCGGGGCCAAATGTGACCCGAGGGTCACCATTTGAACAAACTTGGTAAAAGACCATAAGCTTATATTAAATGCAAAATATCAAACCTCTGGCTCTTGTAGTTTCCGTGAAGATTTTTTAATAATTTCTTTTCCTATATAAGTCTATGTAAAACTGTGACACCCGAGGCAGGGACAAATTTGACCCCAGGGTCACCATTTGAACAAACTAAGTAGAGGACCATAAGCTGATGCTACATGTTATACATGAGAGCTCCGTGTCATGTAGTTCCAGAGAAGAAGATTTTTTTCAGTTTTTCCCTATAAAAGCCTATGTAAAACTGTGAACCCCGGGGCGGGGCTAAATGTGACCCCTGGGTTACCATTTGAACAAACTTGGTAGAATTGAATTGAATTGAATTGGGGTTTTAAGGTGCACCAACACATGAAAAGGTTATACGGCGCCTAAAAGGCATGAACATGCCAGACTCATCTTCCATGTACATCGAGATAAAATATGGAAAATGGGCCTAGAACCTTCTCACCCTGAACTGCAGAGTTGCTGCAAATTCTATCGTAGAAACTCCATTTACGCTGGAGCCACGTTATTGTTTTTCTGCCACTGCTATTTTGATGCGAGCGATAGAAACAATGCAGGGATCATGATGAAGACCTTTAATGAACATGAACAAAAAATGATAAAATGAACATGAATTTGGGGGGATTCTACCCCTCTGCCTATCCCTCCAAAGGGATCTGCAGTGGCCCTATTCTTTGCCCCGTGACCAAACGGGGCCCCCGAAAACCACACGGGGCCAAACTTGGTAGAGGACCATAAGCTTATAGCAAATGCAAAATATTAAACCTTTGGCTCTTGCAGTTTCAGAGAAGAAGATTTTTTAAGTTTTTTCCTATACATGTAAAACATGTGACCCTTGGGGCGGGGCCAAATGTGACCCGAGAGTCACCATTTGAACAAAATTGGTAAAGGACCATAAGCTTATAGTAAATGCAAAATATCAAACCTCTGGCTCTTGTAGTTTCCGAGAAGAAGATTTTTTTTTTTTTTTTTATATATAAGTCTATGTAAAACTGTGACCCCAGGGGCGGGGACAAATTTGACCCCAGGGTCACCATTTGAACAAACTTAGTAGAGGACCATAAGCTGATGCTACATGTAATACATGAGACCTCTGTGCCTTGTGGCTTCAGAGAAGAAGATTTTGTAAAGTTTTTTCCTATATGTCTATATGAAAAACATGCAAAATTTCAATATAGAAACTTTGGACCCCCGGGGCATGGCCATTTTTAATCCTGGGGACTTCATTTGAACAAACTTGATAGTCTAGGCTTTGGCGATCATTTTAAAAGAAAAACTGTCGAAATCTGTCCAGCTGTTCTTGAGAAGAAGATTTTTTAAGGTTTCAATTATATATGGTAATGGTGGCCATCTTGGATGTCGCGCTGACCTAATTTTAACAAATCTAAAAAGCATTCACCTAAGGATCATCCACGTGAAGTTTGGTCAAAATTGGCCACGCGGTTTCTGAGGAGAAGTCGTTTGAAGCAAAAGTTAACGACGGACGACGACGACGGACGACGGACGAAGAGTGATCCCAATAGCTCACCTTTGAGCCTTCGGCTCAGGTGAGCTAAAAAAACACCTATATAAGTCTATGTAAAACTGTGACCCCGTGGGCGGGGACAAATTAGACCCCGGGGTCACCATTTGAACAAACTTAGTAGAGGATCACAAGCTTATAGCAAATGCAAAATATTAAACCTCTGGCTCTTGCAGTTTTAGAGAAGAAGATTTTTTAAGTTTTTCCCTATACATGTCTATGTTAAACATCTGACCCTTGGGGCGGGGCCAAATGTGACCCGAGGGTCACCATTTGAACAAACTTGGTAAAGGACCATAAGCTTATAGTAAATGCAAAATATCAAACCTGTGGCTGTTGTAGTTTCCGAGAAGAAGATTTTTAAAAAAAAAATCCTATATAAGTCTATGTAAAACTGTGACCCCCGGGGCGGGGACAAATTTGACCCCAGGGTCACCATTTGAACAAACTTAGTAGAGGACCATAAGCTGATGCTACATGTAATACATGAGAGCTCTGTGCCTTGTAGTTTCAGATAAGATTTTTTTAAAGTTTTTTCCTATATGTCTATATGTAAAACATGCAAAACCTCAATATACAAACTTTGGACCCCCGGGGCACGGCCATTTTTGACCCCGGGGTCTTTATTTGGAAAAATTTGATAGCCTAGGCGTTGGCGATCATTTTAAAAGAAAAACTGTTGAAATCTGTCCAACGGTTCTGGAGAAGAAGATTTTTTAAGGTTTCGACTATATATGGTAATGGCAGCCATCTTGGATGTAGTGCTGACCTAATTTTAACAAACCTAAAACGCATTCATCTAAGGATCATCCATGTGAAGTTTGGTCAAAATTAGCCAAGCGCTTTCTGAGGAGAAGTCGTTTGAAGAAAAGTTAACGGACGACGGACGACGGACGGACGACGGAAGACGGACAACACACCATCCCATAAGCTCTGCTGGCCCCTGGCCAGTAGAGCTAACAAGCATCTTAATACACTTTATTCATTTATAATTCGAATTAAGTCAATATATTACTTATATGAAGCGAGTAAATTACGAAAAAATTGTGTATTATCGGTATTCACAATTTTCTGTCTCGATGTCTGTTCGTCGTCAAGGTTTTTCTTCCCAGACATCGATTTTCTGCAAGAGAAAAAAATATTCTTTTTATTGTTTCCTTATATTGTACGCACCCGCCTTTCGGGAACCGTAAAAGTGGTAAAAAAACTTTATTGATTGGATTTCAAAATACTGTAGGACACATCTACAAGGTTACTTTACAGAACAAGCCTTACCTTCTGCTCCTTGAACCTTCCATCGATACAACTGCCGACGAGATCATCCATTCTCGTTCTCTCTATGATATAGTTAAGCACTAGTTCTCTCCCTTGTGGGGGCGCCAACTGACCTGCAAAAACACAGGGATCACTTAAGGGGGAGATAAGGGGAAATTCATGTTTTTTTTGCTCAAATACCTCATCCAAAAATGTTAAATTCGCAAACAAATCTCATAACTTCAATTTGCATTAAGCAAATCTAAAAATCTTATACAATTTGCGAAGTGAGATTTTTCTCTCCAGATGATTTTGAGACAAAGCGATTGATGAAAACAGTGAAATTATCAGTGATTATTGAAGCATTACTGACTTTACAAGTTCTTTTGATGTTTCTACCAACATTCAACTTCTTACTGATTTAGCCACATAATTAGGAATATAAATGTACATGTATCAAAAGATATTTTGTGATTACTGGCACTTATTTTATTTCTTCTAGTAATGACATTATTCTTTGAAGTATTTGGCTAATACCAAATGCAAATAAAGATTTGCTAACAGCAATACTTTCCATTAGGAAATAATGTTTGGTCTACCATATTGCAAAATGCCAAACACGTGTTACAATACAGCTTAAAAGAAACTAAACCGCCAAAAACCGGCAAAATTACTGTTTTGTCTAAACTCTATCCAGGTGTTCATGTCATGTAATAATGTATATGTGCCAATTAAAAGTATAAATAAAATGGGGGGGGGGGGGCTGGGCATTGGTAAGTGAGTGGAGGGGGGGGGGGGGCATACTGATAGATATGTAAAAAAAAAAAAGAAGCTTCGAGTGTGGGGTGGGGGGATGGGGGCAACATAGCTAATAGCTATATGTGTATTATTTCCATGACGTAGATAATACTTTTACCACGAGGGGAAATGATAAATCTGATTTGTATAGCTGCACATCTTTTGCCAGATAATTGATAAATACATTTACCTGTGGAATAAATTTACCTGTTAAAAGTTTTCTACATCAAATAATGTCTTATTCGGGCTTTTCAGATATTGCAATGTGTGAATTGTAAATATCTATTGTTGTGTATTGATTTCGATTTAAATAAACATAAAGATATTCATAAAACAAAACATGGCTAGAGAACTTTAATACTCCCGTATTGGTGTCCAGTCAGAATAGGTATCATTTTCTTAATATTGATGCGTGGGAATACTCTGAAGTTTGTGCTGAGCAGAGTCTCAATTACAAATATTTATAAGAAAAAGGTAAAGAAAATATGCAACAATTATCTGATTATCTGTTAAATAACGCAACAAATAATTAAAATAAGTGGAGTGTAACCGTATATGGTTTTCATTAAAGATGTTCATAATGCAACCATCATCTGCTAAGCAAATAACTTGGAAGTGATTATTATATAGCCCCAATAAATCTTGTTTGGCGGGTGTATAAATATGTGTAGTCTTACATAAAAATTAATGGAGGATAACCTTATGAAGTGTGTATAATTAGTGGAATGTAACCTTTGTGGTTTTCACAATGTATTTTCACAAAATACCAAAAAAGGAAAGCAAATATGCAACCATTAGTTGTTAAATAATGCAACGGGACGTGACGAGACGCGACACAACGTAAACTAGTGGAGTGTAACCTTATGAGGTCTTAAAATCAGTAGTGTATAACTTTATGAGGTTATTATTACACATTTTCACGTCATAAAAGAAGAACATATGCAACAATTATGTGTTAAATAACAGCACTAATAATGAAAAACTTTGTGTAATCTTGTGTAAAAAATTAGTGGATGGAACCTTAGAAGCCTGTATAATTAGTGGAATGTAACTTTATGTGGTTTTCATAATGTATTTTCACATCATACCAAATGAAAAGCAAATATGTAACCGTGTAACTATTATCTGTTAAATATAAAACGGGACGGGACGTGGCACGACGCAACAGACAAATGATTCGAGAAAATATTCACCATCGAAATACTTCTTGAATGCAAATAGGTTCCAAAAACAAGTTGAAGGTGTGATCCGTGGAGAAACCTGCACCAACTATCGACAGGAGAAAATTTACACTTTTAAAAGGCAAAATTGTATTCTACAATAAGTATAAATATGCCTACACGGAAACACATTCCCCGATTTTTGAAAAAATCTCTGTTGTTCTTGTTAAAAGAAAATAAAAGTAGATCATTCTCAGTTTGTTGATGAAAACTGCGCTTTCGCTCCTTCTCGGAAGTGGGTTCCGCTCAGTTTTCATTGTTCTCCTTTTTGGTTGTGGAGCGAATGTCTACAAGGCGTTCAGAAACAAACGTTTACAGGTAAGTGTGTAAGTGACGTAATGGAGATTTTCTATAACTATATCATACAATGTGATATTTTCAAGACCTCAATCTAGGAGTTTAGTGAGTTTTATATAAGGGACGACTTTTCCAAAAATCTGGGCTTTTTTTTTTTTTAAGTATATATTAGGACACAAGCAATATTTTGGACCAAAAATCCGTAAATGAATATCATTTTATACAATCATGTTCAATTAATTTTTATAAAATAAATTGATTTTATTGGAGATAACAAGAATTAAACTGAATTGGATTTTATAGTCGCGCCAACAGCTTAGGTCATATGACGACCTTTCCAGCTTCCATTGGTGGAGGAAGACCCCAAGGCCCCTCCAGAAAAAGTTTGTTGCATGGGGTGGGCACCTGGACCTGGGTGGAACCACCTACATTCCGCAAGCCAGCAGGATAGCTTCCACTCATCAAGATTTCTAGGCCCATGAGGGATCAAACCCATAGTCAAAGACTCTTAACTTGGCCACAGACGCTCCTGAGATATTTTATTTTCATGCTTTTTAAATTTTCTTAATTATAAACACAAACATACGTGAATGTCACGTGATCAACAAGTTCACCTTTTCAACTTAAGATTTAATGTAAGTAGAAATTGACACAAAATGTTGTCAAACAAAGGAAATGAGACCGTAGAAGGTGGGGCCTCAGAGTTGCTCTCAGAATGGCATGGCACAGTGTCCATCACTTTAGGGGTAAATGATTGTTTTTTGGATTCAAAAGCTAGTGGCTGCAATTTATGTTTTATGAAAGTTTTGGGCAAAATACAGCATTTTTAACTAAATCAAGGGCCATAACTAAAACATTTGGTAAAGTTTTGTAAGGATCAGATGAAAAATGAAGACCCTATTGATTAACGAGGCAAAATATAGCATTTTTAACCAAATCAAGGGCCACAACTCCGCTGTTACTGGTCCGATCTGGCTGGTTTTTAAACTTGTCCGAGCTCTCATCGACATTAGCAATCTATTAAAGTTTGGTAAAGATAGAATGAACAAGAGCTGTCGGAGAACAGCGCAGCTCGACTATTCGATTTTTTCAGAGAATAATAAATTATATAGCTAGTATATAACATCAGAAAATAAGGCTAAAACAATGTGGGGTGGGGTTGGGAGTGCAACATAGCTATGTGTAAGAACTGACCACTACACAGAAATATGTAAAAAAAAAAAAACGAGTTTTGAGTGGGTTGGGGGTTGGGGTTTGGGGAGAGGCGGGGGTGGGTGGTGTGGGGAGTGTGGGGATGAGGGCAACATATATGTGTAAGAAGCTATGTAACAATTCACCAAAACAAAACAAAAATATGTAAAAAAATATATTTAAAAATCGAGTATTGAGTGGGGATGGGGAAGAGGCGGGGTGTGGGGAGGGCAACATATATGTGTAAGAATTGACCAAAACAACACAAAAATATGTTAAAACAAAATAAAAATATTTCGAGTGGGGTGAGAGTGTGGGGATGGGGTGGGGGCAAGATAGCTATGTGTATGAATTGACAAAAAGTGGGATGGGGTGGGGGCAAGATAGCTATGTGTATGAATTGACAAAAGCAACACAGAAATATGTTAAAAAACCCAAAACAATTAAGTTTCAAGCGGGCGGCGGCGAGGGTCAACATATATGTGTAAGAATTGACTAAAACAACACAGAAATATTTAAAAAAAAAAAAAAAAAGTGTGTGGGGGGGGGAGAGGGGGGAGTCGGGGGCGTGGTGGAGGAGGGAGCCCATGCCCCAATATGGGTGAAGTATGAATAAGATGCAAAATGCTATAAGAAATCTCAAACCAAAATTATAGATATATACATGCTTACATGCAAACCTAGATCTGCCTTTATTTCACATTTCTTGGGCCATCACAATTTGGGTTCAAGGTAGCCCAGAATTTGCAGAAGACAAAATTAATTACCCAAACCTTTACAAAATACTATAAGAAAACCAATTCCAAAATTTAGTTCAGCTAGGACAAGAAATGTAAGAGATATAGACCTGTAAACACAGCTTACACGCCAAATTTGATGTGAAACGGACACATTTTAAGGGCTATCAGAATTTGGGTTCCATGGGAGCCCAGGGGTTACAGGAACCAAAATTACTTAAGCAGACCTTAAGGTAATGCTATAAGAAAGCTAATGGCCAAATTTGGTTGTGCTAGGGTAAGAATTGTAAGGGATATAGACTTGTAAACACAGCTTACACGCAAAATTTGATGTGAAATGGGACACATTTTATGGGCTATCATAATTTGGGTTCCATGGGAGCCCATGGGTTACAGGAACAAATATTGCTTATGCAGCCCTTAAGATAATGCTATAAGGAAGCCCATGGCCAAATTTGGTTGTGCTAGGATAAGAAATGTAAGAGATATAGACTTGTAAACACAGCTTACACGCAAACCTTGATGTGGGATGCCAACGCGATTACATAAGCTCTCTTATTCTTCGAATAGTCGAGCTAAAAATTAAAACCCTAACATCTTAAGGAGGCAAAATACAGCATTTTTAACTAATCAAGGACCATAACTCCACTGTTACTGGTCCGATTTGGGTGGTTTACGAAATTGTCCGAGCTTTCATTGACATGAACATCTGGTAAAGTTCGGTAAAGATCAGATGAAAAATCAAGGCCCTATCGTCTTAACGAGACAAAAGTTAACGACGGACAGTCAACTCGGCATCCCATAAGCTCTGCTGGCCTTTGACCGGTAGAGCTAAAAATGAAGTAGCTACAGATTTAACAAAGGAAAATACAATATAGAATTTTTCAATAAATCAAGGGACATAACTCTGTCGTTACTTACAAGAGCTAGCTGGTTTTTGATCTTGTCCAAGACTTCATTGATATACAGCGATTCGCACAACAAGACATCTTACCGATGCTTCCTGCCAAGTCTCATCGAAATCAAACAAGGTGTTTAGGAGGAGTAATCAACAAAAAAAAACGCAATATGCACAACTAGACATCATACCAATGCTTCCTGCTAAGTTTCGTATAATAAAAAATAAACCTACAAAAAACTAAGTTTGGTTAAGATTGCTCAAGGAATGTGACCTGTATCCTGTTAACAACATGTAAAACTGCATTTTTGCTAATTCAGGGGCCATAACTCTGGTGTTACTGGTCCGATTTTGCCCATTATTGAACTCATCTGAGATCTTATGGTCATATACAATCTGTGCAAGTCTGATTAAGATTGCTCAAGAAACGTGGCCTGTATCGTGTAAACAAGATGAACAACTGCATTTTTTTGCTAATTCAGGGGCCATAACTCTAGTGTTACTGGTCCGATCATGCCCATTATCGAACTCGTCCGAGATCTTATTGGTTAAGATTGCTCAAGAAATGTGGCCACTATCGTGTAAACAAACTAAAAGTTGACGACAGACGACGGACGAAGAGTGGTCACAAATGTCATAGTGAAATTTAAAGGGTTATAATTCTTTCATTACTTTTTCGAAGTCAACCACAATCAAACCAGACATAATTTGATACCAAACAGCTACATAGCAAATACAGACCCAATACCTGAAACGGTACAAACTATAAAAGACCCATTACAATTATGGACGAAGTATCTGAAATGAGCGGAATAATCCCAGTTACCGTATAATCCCTAATAAACGCCCCCAAGGAGCGTAACATTTTTGAAAAGGGGGGCGTTTATTTGAGACTAAAAATACATAATTTAACTTTTAAATCAGACAAAATTTAATTATTTTCTTTATCAAGAAAACCAAAGTCTACATGTCAATCAATCAATCAATGCATTAGATTTTAAGTTTTCTGGTGATTTTGTTTGTTCCGTTGTGAATGAAACAGATTTACTTGCATCTGTAAACAATTAATTCTGGAGAAATAAGTGTGGGGGGGGGGGGGGGGAATAAGTGTGTGGGGGGTGGGGGGGGGGGCGCGCGTTTATTAGGGAGGAGCATTTATTAGGGGAGGGGCATTTATTAGGGATTATATGGTATCTTATATACCTTATATATCAAATAGTGGAAAGTATATTAACACAGCCAATATTTAATTTTGACCATAATCTTAGCCTTGATTTTGGTATCAGACATAACAAATACGGACTAAATATCTCAAAAGCGTTTTCTTAAACAAGAGGTCAATGACCTTGAAGCTCTATTGATTGATTTTGATTTCAGGAAGTAGTCGCTACAAACTTGTTTTTTGAAAATTTATTTTTAGCCGTGGCAGCCATCTTGAATTTCCGGCCGACCTGAAATTTTGCTAGGATCAATTAGACATCAAGAGCAACATTCCTGTGAAGTTCATGAAAATCCGTCAAGTAGTTTCAGAGGAGTAGTCGCTACAAGTTTTCATTATATAATTATATGTAAACAAAGATGGCCGCTGACAGCCATGTTTAACATCGAATCAAAATGATTTTTGACAAGGACCAACATCATGTAATGCTGATCATTTTAGAAAAAGTCCCATATCAATATCACTTATAGTTTTCAAGAAGTAGTCGCTACAAACTTGCATTTTGAAAATATATTTTTAGCCATGGCAGCCATCTTGAATTTCCGGCCGACCTGAAATTTTGCTAGGATCAATTAGACATCAAGAGCAACATTTCTGTGAAGTTTCATGAAAATCCGTCAAGTAGTTTCAGAGGAGTAGTCGTTACAAGTTTTCATTATATAACTCTATGTAAACAAAGAAGGCCACTGGCAGCCATGTTTAATGTCGAATCAAAATAATGTTCGACTCGGATAACCATCATGTCATGCTGATCATTTTAGAAAAAGTCCCATATCAGTATCACTTATAGTTTTCAAGAAGTAGTCGCTACAAACTTATTTTTTAAAAATTTATTTTTAACTGTGGCAGCCATCTTGAATTTCTGGCCGATCTGAAATTTTGCTAGGATCAATTAGACATCAAGAGCAACATTCCTGTGAAGTTTCATGAAAATCCGTCAAGTAGTTTCAGAGGAGTAGTCGCTACAAGTTTTTATTATATAACTCTATGTAAACAAAGATGGCCGCTGGCAGCCATGTTTAACGTCAAATCAAAACGATTTTCGACAAGGACCAACATCATGTCGTGCTGATCATTTTAGAAAAAGTCCCATATCAATATCACTTATAGTTTTCAATAAGTAGTCGCTACAAACTTGTATTTAAAAAATCTATTTTTAGCTTTGGCGGCCATCTTGGATTTCACATCAACATGAATTTTTGCTAGGATCAACTAGACTTCATGGGCAACATTTCTGTAAAGTTTTATGAATATCCATCCAGTAGTTTCAGAGGAGTAGTCGCTACAAATAAAAGTTAACGGACAGACGGACGGACGGACGAACGGACGACGGACGCCGCACCACGGCATAAGCTCTGCTGATCTCTGATCAGTAGAGCTAAAAAACTACAAGCGTACCTCAATTTATATACCTGAGTTGATCGGTCATGGAGCATGCAGTCAGTAAATACACAAGATTCCCATGCTTTTTCAATGACCAAGTAGCGATGGGAAATATGTCTTAAGGTTCCTCACAACTGCCCAAAATGAAAAAAAAGTAAATTTAGTTGTATATGTGATTTTGTTGGAATTTGTGCATGTTTTGCATATCATTTTAAGCGTCTTCGAACCAAGATTTTGAAAATAATAATGTTTTTGCAAAAACAAATTTATTATTATTAATATTTTGTAAAAATGGAACCGTAATTTGGGCATCATACGACGGAATCTCAAGTTCTTTTTATTTTACGGCTTTGGAAAAAATAATTAAGAAGAAGTCAACTTCAATGTCTACCTCAGGCAGTGCCTTTTGAATTTTGTCAAAATTTAATGTCACAATACCCATAATTTATAAAAATAAATAAAACACCTATATTTTCAAATATATTTACAATTTGGGCCTATTTTTACCATTGTCATTTATATCTTCACGTGCATGCTTGCACGGGATATTATGGAGGTTTGACAGCTGGATATGAGTACGGTTTTATGAATGTTTCATGCTGATCGGGAGGCGATCGCATAAGCAACCAACTTTAGCTAGGTGAAACAATCATATAGCTACCTTTTGTCAAATGCTGTATAAAAATCGTCCATATCCAGAAGAAAATTGCAATATTATCATCTTTTTCGCGATTTCGGAAGTGCCAAATAACATACACCGGAAATTATAACCGAAAAAGTAGGTCCCACGTTGCAAATGTGAAAATATTAAAGGATGTAGTAACTGTGTAATATTTATACAAAATTAGGATGCGTATGATCTAAAATAAACACGGAAATAGAAAACTTTATTAAATTTGAAAAAAAACATCCCCATCTTACTCGATGAGTTTGAGAAGACTATTTCTGGCGTAAGAATACCATTTCGCCAAAACAGAGTGATGCCAGAAAATTATTATAAACGAAAGTCGGCGAACCCATAAATAACGCGACATCTTATGTCCGATCAAAGAACAGTATTGACGGTAAGGTTAAATATAACAAGGATGATTTATTGCATGTTTATCTTATCTTTTACTTGAAACTTCACTTAAACGCGTGTATTTGGTTAATATGCATCTCCACTGTCTAGGGCAAAAAATGGCGACTTGCAGTTCAACACGAGGTCACTTTCGAGGTCAAAATACGTAACGTTATTTTAAGCTGGCATGGAATTTTTGGCTTGGCACAGCCTTCAGTATATCAAAACATAATTATTTTCATTATGAATTTTCTTTTATTTCTCATTTTGAAGTAACTTGAGATTCCGTCGTATGATGCCCAAATTACGGTTACATTTTCACAAAATATTAATAATAATAAAAAAATTGTGCAAAAACATTATTATTATCAAAATCTTGGTTCGAAGACGCTTAAGATGATATGCAAAACATGTACAAACTCCAACAAAAACACATATAAAAACTAAATTTACTCTTTTTTTTCATTTTGGGCAGTTGAGAGGAACCTTAAACAACTTTAAATGGTGATAAATTAAACATAACGTTTCAATAATCAATGGAACCAATTCAACCCGGACAACATCAATATCCTGAAATGTCTTCAAATCCATAATATATAAGTTACTGCAACAAGATTTACTAAGAAATCTAAATTTGAACGTATTAACTGGTCAGTCATCCAACGCTGAATGGCAAAAAACTAACGTTCTACACACCTGCGCCCCCTGTGAGAAACGCTCACATCAAGAGAAATTAATTATCGTCTAATTCGCTTCTCTCAAACAACAATAATTACATTTGTCTTTGATATTATTGAAAAATCTGCCAACATCCTTTAAACCTTGTTAAAACGTTGAATTTGTCATATGCTAATGGCTGTTAATTAACTAAAGGCCTATTATTAGATACATAAAATAGGAAAAATATAGCATTTTGAAAAAATTCCAAAAAAATTAAAAAAATTAAGCATAATGGTACGGTTCCAAAAACCAATATTAAATCTCAATATGCATGGTGACCTATACATTTAATTGAATATATTGTCTAAATATATGTTCAAATAAGTGCCTAGGAAGTTTGAACAGATTCTGTTATTAGCAACATAACAAAAAAGGAAAATAATATTATACCATTTCTATATAATTTCATACAAAACTTGGCCTTTTAGCATAGGGGTAGGGTTTCAAATTATTTTTCTAAACAAGCATGGGGACCTATCATTTTATTGCACATTTTGTTTTTATATATGTTAAACTATGTGCTTAGAAAGATTAAAAAAATTCTGTTATTGGGAACATACAAAAAAAATGGAAATTTTATCATTATGGGCTAACTTGTGCATAAATTGTGGTAATGGTCTCAACAGATTTTGTAAAAAAATATAGGTTTTACATAAAGATGAGCTTTAAATGTTATTGTAATTAAATGTTCTTTACTTTAATACAATTTTAGCAGAATTGTGACCAATGAATAAATGATTAGACTTCAAAAATATCTTATTTAGCTATTTCATGGACTTGTTCAACTTTTTGGACAGACTGACATGACGGTGGCATTACAAATTATTTTTTAAAATTTTAACAAGCATGGTGACCTACCATTATTTTTGCATTTTCTGTCTACATATATAACAGACTTACTGTACAAATCTGTTATGTAGAAAAAACTATAGAAAATGTCTTTAATCTGAGTTCTATATATATTACCCCATTAGCAATACACATTGATTTAATAAGAAGGCTTGACCAAACATAATAATATGTTTGCAAGGTTTAGTTTTGTATTTTCAAAAAGAAATGTTATACCTTTGCGAATCTCTAAGATCATAGGAAATAACATGATTGCAATATCCCTAAGACAGGCACCGATAATAGGCCTTTTTCTAGATAAAACCTACTTTTGTTCGTGTATTTATCGTAATGTACCTCTCAAAAGATTCAATTATTGCCCGTCGAAATGTCGGGTGTAATCTAACATAATTAGAATGTGTTCAAAGACAGTACCATTGATAATACAAATACCAACGGAATGATAAGATGGTGTTTATATATATAAATCAAACCGGATATACTTCATCTTTTAGTGTTCTCTCATTTGCAAGCCATTATACGAAGATGAAACGTAGATGAAATGTATGATACACTTTGATCTAGACCATGTTTCTGTAAAAGAAAGAAAGAAAATTATCTCAATTCTAATAATTTAATGCAATTATCTTACATTTAAGATACCCGGCTAACATATATAATTGTATTTTAAGTAAACAGCATTAACAAAATATCACAAAAAAGTAGTATATTCAATAAAATAAGGCAGCGGCAATACACGTTATTATGTTAATATTTTCCTCACGATCCGGAGTTACTCCAGCTATGTTTTTGAAGCAGGAAATTTTCTCATGTGGAATAAAAAAATCAATCAGACATGGTCAAAGTCTGCCGAGTTTTGGCAAATTAATTCAAAATAAATCAAAACGTTTTTTGAACTCGTATGACGTTTCGTACATACAATATGTTATACAAAATATCTAGTACTGAGGCACGAATTTTGGAAAGAGCGTGGCACAATGAACAAGAGCTGGTATCAATGCTATAGAGCTTGTGCCAATGAAAGATACCTCTAACTAAATTGGTTTGATGATTGATCGTTTTTGATTAACTGTTTTCTGATGTTCGTATATAATACGTAATGTTTTATATTATCATCGCGTGGCGCAGTCGGTAGTGCAGTGGATTTGTAACCGGAGGCCCGGGTTCAATCCTCCGTGGTGCCACTGAGTTTCGTCGGTGTGTTCTTGGGCATAACACTTTCCCTTAGCCTCGTCCGTCGGATGCGGACGTAAACCGGGCGGTCCCGTGTATCGGTCTATCCTCCGAGCACGTTAAAGAACCATAGGAATCTATTCGATAATAAGAGTAGGGCACGGTTTCCGGATTCCTATGTATCCTTCTCCTCTCTCTGGGGCGGCTCTAAATAACCTATACTGTGTTGATGAGCCGTTAAACAACATGCAGTTCAATTCGATTCCGAAAGTTGACTCGAAATATATCTATACATAACTATATATATACTTCTCTAATGTAAAATTCGTCGGAAGTTTTTTTATCACAAACTGCGTCGACTGAACATGTCAGAGTGATGCAATTTGTAATAACCTTAAAAAGAAACATTGGTGTTTGAATCCGTATTGTGAATGAGTGGGTGATGCATAGATCGATAGTTTAGCACAAGACTATTGTAACTCAAAAAGGATATGTTTCCTATGTTAATGACATCCCGAAGAAATATTTATAACAGTCGTAAGGAACATTTTCATTGTTTGCAAAATGGTCCGAAATGCCTTCAAAACATGGATTGAGAAAATATATTATTGCGCTTAGCCGACGAGGTTACTGTGTCGACGATTCTAACTAAGAGAAGTCTACTGACTTGATGTCCTCCATCCATTGATGTTGTCTCCAAAAGGCTACATTAGTTTTATTGTTTGCTTGTTTGTATATGGTTTTACGGCTCTTTTAACAGTTATAGTCATATCGAGCCGGTTTCCTGGGTGACTTACAAGTACTCAACATGGCCCATTATCCTGACACCGAGACAGTCAGTCCTTGTATGGACCGAGCGCTTAGTGAAGGAGCCACTAGTACCATTTTAAAGATCCGACCGGTTATCGAACCCACGACGCTCTATCACTAAGACACCGCCGCGGTTAATGGTATTGTCCACCCGAGTCTGCATATTAAAATAGGTGTTTAGTATATTTTCCATTTCCACTACCTTGCCTCTCAAGTTCATTATTCACGGGCGATTGCTGCTTTCCATGGTGTAAGATGACATGTTCTTGCATACCGGACAAGGATATCCGTCATTTTACCGGAGCTAGATATTTCCATCTCACCCTAGGGTCGAGATAAAATTCACGCGCGCCATCATCCGGTATGCAGGAAAACATGCAAAACGTTAATACCTGGCGGCATCAACGCATAACATTTCTCTGATATGCAAGAAAAAGAATATATCATGAGTATTCGGTTCAGATAGGGAATTCCAACCCTCGGTATAAGTGTTTTAATTGGAACCTCGGCAGAGCCTCGTTTCCGATAAAAACACGTATACCTCGGGTTGGAATTCCCTATCTTCACCGGATACCCATGAAAGATTCTTATATTCCCATTTGGGCAAAAAATATTTATGTGTGAAAAATGCGTTTCCGTTATGATGAACAGAATAAAACGAGCAACATTATTTGGAACTTTACAAAAATAAATAATGGAACAATCCACTTTGAAAATGCAGTGGTTTAAGGGTTAATATTCAAAGATGAACTATGGTCCAAGAATCAGTATATTCAGATGATTCGGCTATTTCAGTTCGTGATGAGCCCACTCATCACCTCATCTGTATCTGGTTTGCACTGTTTGTTTTGCAATAGCCAAGATGGTACAGACCGCGCGGGTTTGAATCCCACTGGAAGCGACTCTCATATGTAATGAAGTATCGATTCTTACGGATGGCGGAAGGTGTATATTACTGGTTTACCCATTAAAAGGTGGGAGATCTGACTCCGCCACAAAAGAAAAATCGAAGTTAAACCACATACACACAAACCTTCTGACTGTGGATCGAATAAATCTGTGTTAGCGGTCACTTCTACAAAGCATCCCCACTAAACAGCCATATTCTTACACATATAGCTATATAAACAGCCACTTGTTCTATATCCCGTTTATATAATGTCAGTGGAAATCCACATTTATTAAGCATTTACCTGCCTTAAGTGGTCACTTTCGGTCTTTCCCTTGAGTGACATTATCCCCAAGTGACGCATTTACGCGGCTTTTGAAAACAACGCAAATCCAGATTAGACAACCAAATTTCTACAGAAACATAATTAGGGGATATTCGCTATACAACTTTTTGTTATAAAAAGGGGCATCGCAGAGGGTATTTGGATTTTGCAAAAAAACACGTTTTCTCTGAAACCATTGACCCAAAAACGAATCAGACTTTATTAGATTTGTCCTAGCCTTATCTCCTTTGCGAACAATGTTAATGGTAGGTGTGCATGGTCTAGTGGTAGAGCGTCGGACTTCGATATCGAAGGTTCCCTGGTTTGATCCTCGACCGTACCATGTTCATTGTGTCCTTGAGCAAGACACTTTACCCACGATGCTTAGTGCTGGTTCTCCCCCAGGACGCCAAGTGTGGTTAGTATAAGTCACGGGATTCACCTACATGTACAGATAATACACAATGAATTTATGCTTTTATTTTGAATGTGTCCACTATAAAGGTTTAAGGAGTAAATGTGTTAAGTCTTTATGTCCGAAATCCACATACATATAAATGCCGCTTTTGAAAACGGCGTAAATGCAGATGAGACGACTTTCCAGGTTTTGCAAAGTTTTCCAATCTGATAGTGGATAATACATACATATGAAACAAGATTTTTCTATGGTCAGCTGACTTGGACTCTTTAGAAACCTATGAGTCCGAATCAACCGATGATGGAAAATCTTCTTTATGGATATTCAAGCAAATTCCACCATCAGATTAGAAAATATTGGAAATCCTAGTGAGGCGGCTCGTTATGAGCCATAACTGGTGTCAACAATAATAAGTATTTTCATTGTGTCTGCGCATGCGGACCGGAAGAGGAAAAGGCGAAACAACGACAAATGCTACATTGTCGTCTTTTTATTCTGTCGTCTTTTTTAAAGTTTCATGGTTTGGTTTTCGATTCAGAACCAAAAGACGACATATATTGACCGCGCCGTTTTAGTCGCGTTCCGAGGCTCGTCTTTTCGTGCCGCGCGTTTTCGTTCTGGCGCGCTTTAGTGTTTTCGTCCGCGAAAAGGCGCCACTTGAAATAACAACAATTAAGTGTACCAAATGTTGTTTTTTCGCGGGCAAAAATACACTGGCAGAAATTAGCCACCATATAGTTGCAAGACAATTGGACCATCATACCAAACTCCAACTTCTTGAAAGTTATGACCCACAAGTGCCTAAATGGAACACCAGTCAAGTCAAACAAGTAAAGGTTTTACAGTGACATTCCCTGTTCCTCTTTCCGATGACCCTGAGTCTACCTATTAACACATTTAGTGGAGTGCGTGGTCCAGTGGTTGAGCGCCGAACTCCTGATCGAGAGGTCGTGGGTTCGATCCTCCGTCGCGGCCACGTTATTTATCCTTGAGCAAGATAATTAATCCACATTGCTTAGTACTGGTTCTACCCAGGAAGCCATCGAGAGTGATTAATCTAAGTTGCAAGAACTTGTTTCGCAATCGATGTAAAATAAATATGTTTAAAACACATGGTCTTCAGAATGTTAACACATAGTCCCTGTTTGTTAACACATGGTCCTCTGACGTTTAACTCTTTAGTCCGTGTTTGTAAACACATGGTCCTCTGACGGTAAACACTTTAGTCCTCGGTTGTTAACACATGGTCCTCTGACGGTAAACACATTAGTCCTCAGTTGTTAACACATGGTCCTCTGACGGCAAACACTCTTAAGTCCTCGTTTGTTAACAAATGGTCCTCTGACGGTAAACACTTTAGTCCTCGCATGTATAGTAAAGTTAGTCAAATTAGTCCTCTGAAGGTAAACACTCTTAAGTCCTCGTTTGTTAACACATGTCCTCTGACGGTAAACACTTTAGTCCTCGCATGTATAATAAAGTTAGTCAAATTAAAAAATCAAAAATCGTAGAAAGTAAGTTCACATTCGAAAAAAGCATACTTCATAGATTATTACTTCGAAACATCAGTTTCGTACGTCAATAGGAAAGCCGAGTCCTCGGAAGAAGGTGAGGAATCAGAGTCCTCACTTGATAGGTAAAACCAGTATGTGTGCGTGCGTGTGTGTGTGTGAGTGCATGCGAACATGTGTCTTCATATGTGTGCATGTGTACATGTTCATGCGTGCGTAAATGGATGCATGTGTGTGTTTGCGCGTGCGTGCGTGTATATTCATGTGTGTACGTGTATGTACATATGTGTACGTGTGTGTTTAGGTGTTGTAAGTGAGTGTGTTCGTGTGTGTACATGTATGTACGTGTGGGTACGTGTCCGTTTACGTGTGTGTGTGTGTGTGCGTACGACTGTCTGCGTGCGTGAGAGTGCTTGTGTGTTTGCGGGAGCTTGTGTGCGTGTGTTCGTGTGTGCGTGAGTATGCGTACGTGTACTGTGTATGTGTTTGCTCGTGCGTGCGTGTATGTTCATGTATGTGACGTGTCTGTACATATGTGTACTAATGTGTACGTGTGTTTACCTGTTGCAAGTGAATGCGTTCGTGTGTGTATATGTATGTACGTGTAGGTACGTGTCCGTTTACATGAGTGTGGGTGCGTACGTGCGGCTGCGTGCGTACGTGCGTGTTTGTGTGTGTGTATGTTTACGTGTGTTAACGTGTGTTTAAGTACGTGCGTGCGTGTGTGTGTGTGAGTGCATGCGAACATGTGTCTTCATATGTGTGCATGTATACATGTTCATGCGTGCGTAAATGCATGCATGTGTGTGTTTGCGCGTGCGTGCGTGTATGTTCATGTGTGTACGTGTATGTACATATGTGTACGTGTGTCTTTAGGTGTTGTAAGTGAGTGTGTTCGTGTGTGTACATGTATATACGTGTGGGTACGTGTCCGTTTACGTGTGTGTGTGTGTGTGTGCGCACGAGCGTCTGCGTGCGTGAGTGTGTTTGTGTGTGTTTGTGTGTTTGCGCGAGCTGGTGTGCGTGTGTTCGTGTGTGCGTGAGCATGCGTACGTGTACGTGTGTATGTGTATACATGTGTGTATGTACATGTGTGTACGTTTGTGTACATGTGTGTACGTGTGTGTACGTGTTCGTGCGTGAGTGGTAGCGTGCTTGCGTGCGTGCGTGCATGCATTCACGTGTTTGCGCGTGATTGTTTGCGTGCGTGCGTGCGTGCGTGTGTGTGTACATGTACGTGTGTATGTGTGTGTGTGTGTGTATGTGTATGTGTGTGTGCGTACGTGCGTGTGCGTCTGTGTGTGTGTGTGTGTGTGTGTGTGTGTGTGTGTGTGTGCGCGTACATGTGTGTAAATGTATCTAGTACGTGGTTTTACGCGTGTTTGTGTGTGCGTGCGTGCGTGCGTTCGTGCGTGCGTGAATTATAATGAATTGAATAAGAATTAACATGGTCCACATTTAAGCGTTCAACCACATACAGTTATTTTGAGACAGTGACAATGAACGGTGCCGGATCTGTGAATTCAGTAGATTGAAGTATATTAAAGGGAGATAATTAAAACTTATTACTAATATAGATATATATATATATAGCTGTCTATATTACTTTCTTTTGGGATCATCGAGTCTTATGTTTGTTGCTAAAGTTAAATACAATACTGCTTTAAACTAATGCTAGCGGGCATGATAGGTAGCTACTTTTCTTTATTTTCAGTATTTATTGATGAATACCTATATCTGTGGAAATCATACCTGATGTTCCCGTTTTACTTGCTTTCCCTTTCTGAAAATAAAATAAATAAATTAATAAAAATAAAAAATATATCAAAATAAACGATAAGGTCGTGTTGTGACAACGCTTTAACTGCATTATAAAACTAAAACAACTGTCCATCTAGGATCTTACATAAGTGCATGTTAAAATGTTTACTAGTAGTATTTAATTTAGTTAACAAGATGGATGAACTATATGATGCGTTTGTGAGTTTAAATAATTTCAATATGAAATATGCAAGAACATGAGATTATAATTATGTATCACAGAAATTCAACAATGCCACATAACATACATGCGGTATTTTAGCCGCCATATAACATACATGCAGTATTGTAGTCGCCACATAACATACATGTAGTATTATAGCCGCCACATAACATACATGCGGTATTGTAGCCGCCACATAACATACATGCGGTAGTGTAGCCACCACATAACATACATGCGGTATTGTAACCGCCACATAACACACATGCGGTATTGTAGCCGCCACATAACACACATGTGGTATTGTAGTCGTCACATAACACACATGCGCTATTGTAGCCGCCACATAACACACATGCGGTATTGTAATCGCCACATAATACACATGCGGTATTGTAGCCGCCACATAACACATATGCGGTATTGTAGCCGTCGCATAACATACAAACATACAAGCAGTATTGAAGCCGTCACATAACATACATGCGGTATTGTAGCCACCACATATCATACATGCGGTATTGTAGCCGCCACATAACATACATTCGGTATTGTAGTCGCCACATAACACACATGCTATATACAAACATACATGCAGTATTGTAGCCGTCACATAACATACATGCGGTATTGTAGCCACCACATATCATACATGCGGTATTGTAGCCGCCACATAACATATATGCGGTATTGTAACCGCCACATAACACACATGCGGTATTGTAGCCGTCACATAACACACATGCGGTATTGTAGCCGACACAGAACACACATGCGGTATTGTAGTCGCCACATAATACACATGCGGTATTGTAGCCGAAACATAACATACATGTGGTATTGTAGACGTCACATAACATACAAACATACATGCAGTATTGTAGCCGCCACATAACATACATGAGGTATTGTAGCCGCCACATAACATACATGCAGTATTGTAGCCGCCACATAACATACATTCGGTATTGTAGCCGCCACATAACACACATGCTATATTGTAACCGCCAAATAACATACATACGGTATTGTAGCCGTCACATAACATACAAACATACATGCAGTATTGTAGCCGTCACATAACATACATTCGGTATTGTAGCCGTCACATAATATACATGTCAAGCAGTATTGTAGCCGCCACATAACATACATGCGGTATTGTAGCCGCCACATAACACACATGCGATATTGAAGCCGCCACATACCATACATACGGTATTGTAGACGCCACATAACACACATGCGGTATTGTAGCCGTCACATAACATACATGCGGTATTGTAGCCGTCATATAACACAATGCGGTATTGTAGTCGCCACATAACACACATGCGGTATTGTAGCCGTCACATAACATACAAACATACACGCAGTATTGTAACCGTCACATAACATACATGCGGTATTGTAGCCACCACATAACATACATGCGGTATTGTAGCCGCCACATAACATATATGCGGTATTGTAACCGCCACATAACACACATGCGGTAATGTAGCCGCCACATAACATACATGCGGTATTGTAGTCGCCACATAACACACATGCGCTATTGTAGTCGCCACATAACACACATGCGGTATTGTAGCCGTCACATAACATACATGCGGTATTGTAGCCATCACATAACATACATGCAGTATTGTAGCCGCCACATAACACACATGCGGTATTGTAGTCGCCACATAATACACATGCGGTATTGTAGCCGCCACATAACACATATGCGGTATTGTAGCCGTCACATAACATACATGCGGTATCGTAGCCGTCACATAACACACAAACATACATGCAGTGTTGTAGCTGTCACATAACATACATGCGGTAATGTAGCCGCCACATAACATACATGAGGTATTGTAGCCATCACATAACATACATGCAGTATTGTAGCCGCCACATAACATACATGCGGTATTGTAGCCGCCACATAACACACATGCTATATTGTAACCGCCACATAACATACATACGGTATTGTAGCCGTCACATAACATACAAACATACATACAGTATTGTAGCCGTCACATAACATCCATGCGGTATTGTAGCTGCCACATAACATACATGCGGTATTGTAGCCGCCACATAACACACATGCGATATTGTAGCCGCCACATACCATACATACGGTATTGTAGTCGCCACATAACACACATGCGGTATTGTAGCCGTCATATAACACAATGCGGTATTGTAGTCGCCACATAACACACATGCGGTATTGTAGCCGCCACATAACACACATGCGGTATTGTATCCGTCACATAACATATATGCGGTATTGTAGCCGTCACATAACATACATGCGGTATTGTAGCCGCCACATAACATACATGCGGTATTGTAGCCGTCACATAACATACATGTCATTCAGTATTGTAGCCGCCACATAACATACATGCGGTATTGTAGCCGCCACATAACATACATGCGGTATTGTAGCCGTCACATAACATACATGTCATTCAGTATTGTAGTCGCCACATAATATACATGCGGTATTGTAGCCACCACATGACATACATGCGGTATTGTAGCCGCCACATAACATACATGCGGTATTGTAGCTGCCACATAACAAACATGCGGTATTGTAGCCGCCACATAACAAACATGCATTATTGTGGCCGCCACATATCATACATGTGGTATTGTGGCCGCGCCACATAACATACATGCGGTATTGTAGCCGCCACATAACATACATGAGGTATTGTAGCCGCCACATAACATACATGAGGTATTGTAGCCGTCACATAACATACATGTATTGTAGCCGCCACATAACATACATGCTGTATTGTAGCCGCCACATAACATACATTAGGGATTGTAGCCGCCACATAACATACATGAAGTATTGTAGCCGTCACATAACATACATGCGGTATTGTAGCCGCGACATAACATACATGAGGTATTGTAGCCGCCACATAATATACATGCAGTATTGTAGCCGCCACATAACATACATGCGGTATTGTAGCCGCCACATCACATACATGCGGTATTGTAGCCGCCACTTAACATACATGCGGTATTGTAGCCGCCACATAACATGCATGCGGTATTGTAACCGCAACATAACATACATGCGGTATTGTAGCCGTCACATAACATACAAACATACATGCAGTATTGTAGCAGTCACATAACATACATTCGGTATTGTAGACGTCACATAATATACATGTCAAGCAGTATTGTAGCCGCCACATAACATACATGCGGTATTGTAGCCGCCACATAACACACATGCGATATTGTAGCCGCCACATACCATACATACGGTATTGTAGACGCCACATAACACACATGCGGTATTGTAGCCGTCACATAACATACATGCGGTATTGTAGCCGTCATATAACACAATGCGGTATTGTAGTCGCCACATAACACACATGCGGTATTGTAGCCGTCACATAACATACAAACATACATGCAGTATTGTAGCCGTCAACGAACATACATGCGGTATTGTAGCCACCACATAACATACATGCGGTATTGTAGCCGCCACATAACATATATGCGGTATTGTAACCGCCACATAACACACATGCGGTACTGTAGCCGCCACATAACAAACATGCGGTATTGTAGTCGCCACATAACACACATGCGCTATTGTAGTCGCCACATAACACACATGCGGTATTGTAGCCGTCACATAACATACATGCGGTATTGTAGCCGTCACATAACATACATGCAATATTGTAGCCGCCACATAACACACATGCGGTATTGTAGTCGCCACATAATACGCATGTTGTATTGTAGCCGCCACATAACACATATGCGGTATTGTAGCCGTCACATAACATACATGCGGTATCGTAGCCGTCACATAACACACAAACATACATGCAGTATTGTAGCTGTCACATAACATACATGCGGTAATGTAGCCGTCACATAACATACATGCGGTATTGTAGCCGTCACATAACATACATGCAATATTGTAGCCGCCACATAACACACATGCGGTATTGTAGTCGCCACATAATACACATGCGGTATTGTAGCCGCCACATAACACATATGCGGTATTGTAGCCGTCACATAACATACATGCGGTATCGTAGCCGTCACATAACACACAAACATACATGCAGTGTTGTAGCTGTCACATAACATACATGCGGTAATGTAGCCGCCACATAACATACATGAGGTATTGTAGCCATCACATAACATACATGCAGTATTGTAGCCGCCACATAACATACATTCGGTATTGTAGCCGCCACATAACACACATGCTATATTGTAACCGCCACATAACATACATACGGTATTGTTGCCGTCACATAACATACAAACATACATACAGTATTGTAGCCGTCACATAACATCCATGCGGTATTGTAGCCGCCACATAACATACATGCGGTATTGTAGCCGCCACATAACACACATGCGATATTGTAGCCGCCACATACCATACATACGGTATTGTAGTCGCCACATAACACACATGCGGTATTGTAGCCGTCATATAACACAATGCGGTATTGTAGTCGCCACATAACACACATGCGGTATTGTAGCCGCCACATAACACACATGCGGTATTGTATCCGTCACATAACATATATGCGGTATTGTAGCCGTCACATAACATACATGCGGTATTGTAGCCGCCACATAACATACATGCGGTATTGTAGCCGTCACATAACATACATGTCATTCAGTATTGTAGCCGCCACATAACATACATGCGGTATTGTAGCCGCCACATAACATACATGCGGTATTGTAGCCGCCACATAACATACATGCGGTATTGTAGACGTCACATAACATACATGTCATTCAGTATTGTAGTCGCCACATAATATACATGCGGTATTGTAGCCACCACATGACATACATGCGGTATTGTAGCCGCAACATAACATACATGCGGTATTGTAGCCGCCACATAACATACATGTGGTATTGTAGCCGCCACATAACAAACATGCATTATTGTGGCCGCCACATATCATACATGTGGTATTGTGGCCGCGCCACATAACATACATGCGGTATTGTAGCCGCCACATAACATACATGAGGTATTGTAGCCGCCACATAACATACATGAGGTATTGTAGCCGTCACATAACATACATGTATTGTAGCCGCCACATAACATACATGCGGTATTGTAGCCGCCACATAACATACATTAGGGATTGTAGCCGCCACATAACATACATGAAGTATTGTAGCCTTCACATAACATACATGCGGTATTGTAGCCGCGACATAACATACATGAGGTATTGTAGCCGCCACATAATATACATGCAGTATTGTAGCCGCCACATAACATACATGCGGTATTGTAGCCGCCACATAACATACATGCGGTATTGTAGCCGCCACATAACATACATGTGGTATTGTAGCCGCCACATAACATGCATGCGGTATTGTAACCGCAACATAACATACATGCGGTATTGTAGCCGTCACATAACATACAAACATACATGCAGTATTGTAGCCGTCACATAACATACATTCGGTATTGTAGCCGTCACATAATATACATGTCAAGCAGTATTGTAGCCGCCACATAACATACATGCGGTATTGTAGCCGCCACATAACACACATGCGATAGTGTAGCCGCCACATACCATACATACGGTATTGTAGACGCCACATAACACACATGCGGTATTGTAGCCGTCACATAACATACATGCGGTATTGTAGCCGTCATATAACACAATGCGGTATTGTAGTCGCCACATAACACACATGCGGTATTGTAGCCGTCACATAACATACAAACATACATGCAGTATTGTAGCCGTCACATAACATACATGCGGTATTGTAGCCACCACATAACATACATGCGGTATTGTAACGCCACATAACATATATGCGGTATTGTAACCGCCACATAACACACATGCGGTAATGTAGCCGCCACATAACAAACATGCGGTATTGTAGTCGCCACATAACACACATGCGCTATTGTAGTCGCCACATAACACACATGCGGTATTGTAGCCGTCACATAACATACATGCGGTATTGTAGCCGTCATATAACATACATGTAATATTGTAGCCGCCACATAACACACATGCGGTATTGTAGTCGCCACATAATACGCATGCTGTATTGTAGCCGCCACATAACACATATGCGATATTGTAGCCGTCACATAACATACATGCGGTATCGTAGCCGTCACATAACACACAAACATACATGCAGTATTGTAGCTGTCACATAACATACATGCGGTAATGTAGCCGCCACATAACATACATGAGGTATTGTAGCCATCACATAAAATACATGCAGTATTGTAGCCGCCACATAACATACATTCGGTATTGTAGCCGCCACATAACACACATGCTATATTGTAACCGCCACATAACATACATACGGTATTGTAGCCGTCACATAACATACAAACATACATACAGTATTGTAGCCGTCACATAACATCCATGCGGTATTGTAGCCGCCACATAACATACATGCGGTATTGTAGCCGCCACATAACACACATGCGATATTGTAGCCGCCACATACCATACATACGGTATTGTAGTCGCCACATAACACACATGCGGTATTGTAGCCGTCATATAACACAATGCGGTATTGTAGTCGCCACATCACACACATGCGGTATTGTAGCCGCCACATAACACACATGCGGTATTGTAGCCGTCACATAACAAATATGCGGTATTGTAGCCGTCACATAACATACATGCGGTATTGTAGCCGCCACATAACATACATGCGGTATTGTAGCCGTCACATAACATACATGTCATTCAGTATTATAGCCGCCACATAACATACATGCGGTATTGTAGCCGCCACATAACATACATGCGGTATTGTAGCCGCCACATAACATACATGCGGTATTGTAGCCGTCACATAACATACTTGTCATTCAGTATTGTAGTCGCCACAGAATATACATGCGGTATTGTAGCCACCACATGACATACATGCGGTATTGTAGCCGCCGCATAACATACATGCGGTATTGTAGCCGCCACATAACATACATGCGGTATTGTAGCCGCCACATAACAAACATGCATTATTGTGGCCGCCACATATCATACATGTGGTATTGTGGCCGCCACATAACATATATGCGGTATTGTAGCCGCCACATAACATACATGAGGTATTGTAGCCGCCACATAACATACATGAGGTATTGTAGCCGTCACATAACATACATGTATTGTAGCCGCCACATAACATACATGCGGTATTGTAGCCGCCACATAACATACATTAGGGATTGTAGCCGCCACATAACATACATGAAGTATTGTAGCCGTCACATAACATACATGCGGTATTGTAGCCGCCACATAACATACATGAGGTATTGTAGCCGCCATATAATATACATGCAGTATTGTAGCCTCGACATAACATACATGCGGTATTGTAGCCGCCACATAACATACATGCGGTATTGTAGCCGCCACATAACATACATGCGGTATTGTAGCCGCCACATAACATGCATGCGGTATTGTAACCTCAACATAACATACATGCGGTATTGTAGCCGCCTATTTGTATCGTTTTTTAAGGTGAATCGTATGTTGCTTCGGTCTTTCCTGTACCACTCATGAGGAATCTGTACGCAGCGGGCTCAGGGTAGTGCATTATAATCAGATCTCTAGCTAACAAGCACATATTCGTATCATATAAGCTCTATCGTTCGTACTACAGCTATTGATGTAGACGCTATCTTTCAGTACGTTGATCCCATCTACTTTCTTAGCTATAGTAACACAATTGCAGATAGTTTCTAAGTGCTTTAGTTTGTTTAAGTAGTGGAGCGTCCGTGTTCGAGTGGATATAGTCTCTGACTTGAAATCACTTGCCCCTCACCGCTGTGGGTTCGATTCCTCATGGGCCTAGTAATCTTTGTGAGGCAGCTATCCAGCTAGCTTGCGGAACGTCGCTTGTTCTACCTAGGTGCCCGCTCGTACACGAAAATTACCCGTAGGGGCACCTGGGGTTTTCCTCCACCAGTGGAAGCTGGAAAGTCGCCTTATGATCTTAGCTGTTGGTGCGACTATAACATCCAATTCAATTCTTTTCAGTTCATTTGTTTACATTACTCATAAAACTTTGGTAATTCTTTATCGCAAGTTTGATACTTTGATGATTTTTATAAATAATTTCTACAAATTATAGCACAATGAAATAGAATAGCTAGATACAAATAAGTTAAACGCAGGTTACGAAACAAAAGAACTGAGTATTACTTTAATAATTCCAAGTATAATTGTTGTGTTTGCAAGTGTCGAAATTTCACGATAAGCCACACAATAAAACACCGTTACAGTTTTGTTTATAAATTGCATTGATCAAACCTTTCGTACTATGCACTTACCGATTCTCGCAATGTACAGTTTCCCCGTGTATACCACTTTAATGTACAGATTTGCCAGGGTGGGGTGTGTGTGTGTGTGGAGGGGGGGGGGGGAAGTGCTCCACTCCAATGTACAGATTTCCCCGGGCGTGTACCACTCCAATGTATAGAGTCCCCAGGGGGGTGTTCCACTCCAATGTACAGATTCCACGGGGGTGTGTTCCACTCCAATGTACAGATTTCCCAGGGGTGCGTTCAACTCCAATGTACAGATTCCCCAGGGGTGTTCCACTCCAATGTACAGATTCTCCTGAGTGCGTGTACCACTCTAATGTACAGATTCCCCAGGGTCTGTGTTCCACTCAAATGTACAGATTCCCCAGGTGTGTGTTCCATTCCAGTGTACAGATATCCCGGGTGGGTGTTCCACTCTAATGTACAGATTCCCCAGGGGTGTTCCACTCCAATGTACAGATTCCCCGGGTGGGTGTTCCACTCTAATGTACAGATTCCCCAGGGTCTGTGTTCCACTCAAATGTACATATTCCCCGGGTGTGTGTTCCATTTCAGTGTACAGATTCCCCGGGTGTGTGTACCACTCTAATGTACAGATTTCCCAGGGGTGTTCCACCCACTCCAATGTACAGATTCCCCGGGTGTGTGTTCCATTCCAGTGTACATATTCTCCGAGTATGTGTTCCACTCCCATGTTCAGATTCCATAGTGGTGTGTTCCATTCCTAGCAATGTACAGATTCCCGGGGTGTTCCACTCTAATGTACAGATTCCCCAGCGGTGTGTTCCACTCCTAGCAATGTACAGATTCCCCAAGGGTGTGTACCACTCCAATGTACAGATTCCCCAGGGGTGTGTACCACTCCAATGTACAGACTCCCCAGGAGTGTGTACCACTCCAATGTACAAATTACCCGTGGGGTGGGGGGGGGGCGGGGGTGTTCTATTCCATTGTACAGAAACCCCAGGGGTTTGTACCACTACAATGAACATATTCCTTAGGTGTGTGTTCCACTCCAATTTACATATTCCCCAGGGGTGTGTTCGAAATGACCGAACGAAGATTCGATGTAATTTGCATATTTATTACACTACCGTTTTATGATTAATGACATTGCTACACTGCAAGATAGGTGATACATGGCATGGTTATTATTTAATAAGACTGCAGTACAAAAACACACTATATTTGTGCGGAAGGTACGTGTACTAGTAGTGTTCACTATACACATACTTTATACTGTTCTCGTAAATTACATATGACAGGTAAAATGTAAGTCAGTTAGTAATAGACTCGATGCAGATATGTTATAAGAAAGGTTTTGTTTGAAAGGTGTTTTATGTCATTTGTAGTATGTGTTAGGAAGTATATGACGGTCGATTTCTTTGTGGTAGAGGCAGATAGCCCCATTTTTCCTGGGTAGAACCAGTACTGTATACTTCTCGCCATCCGTAAGAATCGACACTTTATCACTTAAAAAGTCGAGCTCCCAGTGGGATTTAAGAAGGGTATATGCTTTGATCAAACGAGGCTAAAACCATAAAGAACGAACTCCTGTTGTTGACAGTGATAGCATTATGTAGATAAAACAAACATCAATCCACCAAGTATGAACGCCTGTTGTTGACGGAGTTGTATGCGGAGAGTATGAACGCCTGTTGTTGACGGATGTATATGCGGAGAGTATGAACGCCTGTTGTTGACGGAGGTATATGCGGAGAGTATGAACGCCTGTTGTTGACGGAGGTATATGCGGAAAGTATCGGTAAGTAGATAAATTGGATTGAATGATTGTTAATGGATCATCAACAAATGATACATGTAAAATCAGTGTTATAGCACTTTAATTGTTGAAAATTAACGTTTTTTTCGATTTCCGCTCAATAAATGTATCATTTATAATCCACTCTTGATAGAACTTGGGGACAATGTTTACGGGCATACTATCTCCACAATGCTGGCTAACAAGCCATATCACATCAATAATGCCGAAGGTATGACACTTTGATATTTGAAAATTGACGATATTTATGGGTTCCCTCAATAACTTTATCATTTATAATCCAATCTTGATGAAACATGAGGCAATGTTTGTGGGCATATTATCTCGGTCAAGCCCGATAACCAGCCATATCACAAATAATACCGATGTTTAACCCTTTGACTTAAAGAATTAATGATTTTTGTCGTTTTTTCTCAATAACTTGAACATTTAAAATTCAATCTTAATGAAACTTGGGGACAATGTTTATGGGCTTACTATCTCGGGCAAGTTTGATAACATTGTACATGGTCATATCAATAGGAATTCCATACGTATGGCCGCGTATATGGTGCCAATTGCCACTCTTGCTAGTTTTGTGATCGATCAACTAAACGTTTAAGTTGCACTATTCAAACAATAGTTCGATATTATTTAACGTAATAGTTACATATATTCAATTAATATAAACAGTACTGTTTCAAAACTTGTAAAACTTTTGAAAAATAAATGTTTTAATTAGAAAACGTAATATTAATTTAAAAGATAGTTTTACAATACATTACTTGTTGTTGACGGGGCTAGATACTCAGATGAAAGGGACTCGATCCGGAGATTATGCGCGCCCGTTGTTGACAGGCTCAGATAAGCAGGTCAAACGAGACTTGATCCGGAGATTATGCGCGACCGTTGTTGACAGGCTCAGATAAGCAGGTCAAACGAGACTTGATCCGGAGATTATGCGCGACCGTTGTTGACAGGCTCAGATAAGCAGGTCAAACGAGACTTGATCCGGAGATTATGCGCGCCCGTTGTTGACAGGCTCAGATAAGCAGGTCAAAACGAGACTCGATCCGGATATTATGTGCGCCTGTCGTTGATAGGGTCAGATAAGCAGGTCAAACGAGACTCGATCCGCTGATTATGCACGCCCGTTGTTGACAGTGTCAGATTAAAACAACAGGATCAGATTGGCAGTCAAACGAGACTAGATCCGTAGATTATATGAACGCCTGGTTTTGAAAGGGTCAGATAAGCAAGTCAAACGAGACTCGATCCGGAGATTACGCACGCCTGTCGTTGACAGGGTCAAATAAGCAGGTCAAACGATACTCGATCCGTAGATTATGAACGCCTGGTTTTGAAAGGGTCAGATAAGCAAGTCAAATGAGACTCGATCCGGAGATTACGCACGCCTGTCGTTGACAGGGCCAGATAAGCAGGTCAAACGAGACTCGATCCGTAGATTATGAACGCCTGGTTTTGAAAGGGTCAGATAAGCAAGTCAAATGAGACTCTATCCGGAGATTACGCACGCCTGTTGTAGACATATTCAGATAAGCAGGTCAAACGAGACTCGATCCTGATATTATGCACGCCTGTTGCTGACAGGGTCAGATAAGCAGGCCAAACGAGACTCAGTCCGGAGATTATGCGCGCCTGTTGTTGACAGGGTCATATAAGTAGGTCAAACGAGACTCGATTCGGAGAGTATTTACGCCTGTTGTTGACAGGGTCAGATAAGAACAACAGGGTCGTATAAGTAGGTCAAACGAGACTCGATCCGGAGATTATGCACGCCTGTTGTTGACAGTGTCAGATAAGCAAGTAAAAAGAGACTCGATCCGGAGGTTATGCACGCCTGTTGTTGACAGGGTCATATAAGTAGGTCAAACGAGACGCGATTGGGAAAATATTTACGCCTGTTGTTGACAAGGTCAGATAAGAACAACAGGGTCGTATAAGTAGGTCAAACGAGACGCGATTCGGGGAGTATTTATGAGTGTTGTTGACAGGGTCAGATAAGAACAACAGGGTCGTATAAGTATGTCAAACGAGACTCGATCCGGAGATTATGTGCGCCTGTTGTTGACAGGGGCAGATAAGCAAGTAAATGGAGACTCGATCCGGAGAGTATGAACGGCTGTTTTTAACGCGGTTTTGTGTGCGTGCGTGCGTACGTGCATGCGTGTGTGTGTGGAGGGGATATAACGGGACCAGATATGGAAAGGTTGCGCGCATGTTGTCGACATGTATATATAAGCAGGTCAAAAAGAAGTATCGATCTGGAGAGTATGAACACTTGTCGTTAACGGGGTGTGGGTGGGGTATATCATTAGATCAAACTCGAATTATTCCCGAGAGTTTGACCGCATATTGTTTACATTGGTAAATATGCATGTCAAACGAGGTTTGATCTGAAAAGTTTGCGCGCATGTTGTTAGTATGAGCATAGCATCCAATTGGACGAGACTCGATCTGGAGATATTGAAAGGAGTAGAAAAAAGATGAAAAGAAGAGCAAATCAATGAATGACATTTAAATACAGACATATGTTATTAACTTGCATTAGAAATGGCTTAACACCTAAATATTACGGGCATGGTAAACACTGACTGCAATGGAAAAACTGTATCGAAAAAGCACATTTCGAATGGCACGTTTAAAATGTCATTGTCTAGACTTGACGTTACAATAGCGTGGTTTTGTGAATCTCTCCATATGTGAGCTCCCTGTGATGCATTGTATTTGCCTATGCCGCACGTATGTTGACTGACATTTGCGGGGTTCAGATGCACAGTCTAGTATATCAAATATAATATAAACAAAACCTCAACAACAAAGTACATGTATTACCTTTTTCTTTAGCATGGAGGATACCGTATACAGAAACGGATTCAGTGCCGCATTTATTGGCAAGACAAAAACGATGATCCACGCATACATTTCCAGAGATAATTCATAACCACCCAAGGCCATGAAACCTAAAAATAAATGCACACATCTATCTTGTAACTGTGATCATGTAACTACAGTAAGGCGCATGAGAATTATATTTGTGCAAGAGCATTGGTTTACATAGAAAACGGGTGTACCATTGACTATATTGGCCTATTTTGAAATTATTTTTTGTCTTATTTAAAACGTCTTTGACATTGACAAACGCATTGCATGTCTCATGTGCATTGTGATTAAATGAGAAGGTTGACGCATTGTTTCAACTAACATCATACCTTTCTCAAGACGTCTTCAAGATAATTTGACGATTCAGTGATCAATACTAGAACTATCACTAAAGGTGATGCATAACTCCGCTTAAATTCTAAGTCAAACAAAGGGCCATACTTTTGTAATAAATTAGGCAGCAATGGGTGATGTTGAGGGACAAGAGGTCATAAGTTGTTATGTGTATATGAAGTTTGGGAACAACCCATGCGAAACTGTTTGAGTAATGCAAGTAATACAAATGTGTTACGGGACGCTACACGACGGGACGCGACGCGACGGGACAACCATGTTACGGGTCGGGATGCGACGCGATGGGACGTTACGGACATTGTGATTCCTGTATAGATCCAAAAGCGGGGGTATACAAATAGCACATCTCCTTGGTAGAGGGAACACTCGGTGTTTATCCATTGAGTAGTGAGTATCATGTTAACGCGTATCTTTTGTGCACATCCATAAATCTTCGAGTAATGCTTAATGTCTTTTTTAATAACTTCAATATAGAAACAACGGTCACATAACTTGATTTGCATATAGAGACAGAGGATAAATTCCGAATAACATCCTTCGTTTTCACCGAGTGAGTATCTCGACATTTTTTTTAACGAATGCCCGAATGCACTTTCCTAATATTTAACTCTGATGATACCAAATAATGTGTTCCTTGTAGCTTATGAAAAATAAATAGTTTTTCTAATACGAGCTGATTTGTTTTATGCAAATCGAGTAACATTAATGGTTCATAAGAAGGTTAGAAAGTGGGGATATCAAATGAATTGATCTGTCTGTTGCTAGAAATTATGTTGTGTTTTTTTCCAGAATAATTGAACGTTTGGAGATACTTCTATAATGACAAGACTGGATTTGAAATCGGTTGTACGGACAGAAAAACATTTTACTTTATTATATCAAACTTATGCCATTCAGCGTTTTCCTTGCATACGTAGATTTAATTCAGGACCTACGATAATCCTAAATGTTTGTATAACATTCAATCAATTTGGTTTGTCTTGAAATAACCATGGCATTACTAATGTATATTAATAACGCCCACGTGTGGGTTTAATTATGGCGGTAACATGTTATGAAATTAAATCTACTTACCTAATATGCATATAGGGAACCAACAACAAAAGTCCGTTACTATGACGACCGCAAGTGACTTCGCTACTGCAGCATCCACCTCACCTTGTTTTTTGTTGGATTGTATGTTTGACGTTTTTACCGCTTTAAACAACAAACCTTGTACGATTCCAATGACAACGAACAAGATCGTATTGAAGACAATAAATACACCTACAGAGTACTCCCACCCTTTAGTACGACTGCCGGTGAGTGGAAGAGCAATACATACACCGGAGTTAGAATAAAACTCTCCTTCGAAATAGGCATTCATTGTGACAGGAAATACCGCGATAACGACTGCTATGAGCTTAGCAAGCGCACCCAATATCAGCGACTGTGATGGTGTGAGTTTAAAAAACGGAAATCTGACAGATAGGTACCTGTCTATTGCAATTAGACAAATAATCATTGCGGATGACTCACAAGAAAAAGCAGACAGAATCCCGGCAATCTTACATAGTAAACTCGTTCGCCATTTCATGTCATGGATACCGTAATTTCCTCTGAAATGCACGTCTGCAGAGGCTATAATCAATGTAAACATTCCCATGAAAAGGTCCGATACACCTAAAAAGGTAACAAAAACCGTATAAGAATGCCACCTCTGGATATGAATACTCCGTCTAATATGATAACCAATGACAAAACTATTTCCAAGCATGGCAAAGAATCCGATAATCCAAATGCACAGTCGAAGCAAATCATTATCAATAAGATCTTCGCACGACGAGATCGCGTTTTTTGGTGAGATACACATACCCTGAGGATTAACTGTTTTCATAAAGCAGCATAAAGCAGAAGAGTCTGTGTAAAGATCCTCCAATTGTTTGATTCTATCAAAACGTTCATTTTCAAGTTCAACATTTTCTCCACGGATATCTAAATATGACAAGCTACGGAGGACCTGGAACGATCCCGTCTGTATTTTCAGCGAATTATAATTAAGGTACAGATATTTCAAACTGTTCATGCCTTTAAATGTAGTATTATCTATGGCTTTTATACCACAGTATGCAATATGCAAATGCGTGACCTTGTTCAAATAATTAAATGCGCCAGATTCTACAGTAACTAGATGGGTGTTTCCGGTAAGGTTAAGTATTTGCAAGAAGCGTAATCCGCTGAAATCGTTTATTGTTACACGCTCAAGCGTATTGTACGAAAGATCAAGGGTCCGTAAGCTTTTCATAAGCTCTAGTGGGTTTCTGCTGTGTGTGTTATTAGTCAAGTTTGACATTATAGCGTTTACACCACACCTTGAGATATTTAAGACCACTAATGACTGAAATACGGATAACTCGCCAAAACGAGGACTCGATACAACTGAATTGCTTAAATCCAAATAACGCACGTGTTTGGCTGTTGCTGTATAATTAACAAAAGGTAAGGTGGAATTGCATCTCATAAAAGCCACGCCAGTACATTCACACTGTGGTGGACATTCAAATCCACAGAGTCGTTCATCGTCCCCATGTGGACACTGTCCTATACCGTCACACACCAAGTCGTGTGGTAGACAAGATCCACTTTCTCTGCAGCTGAACATGCCTTTGCATGCATACGTTTCTAAAAAAAAAATAACACACAACATTCATAAAGATGCTCTGTGAGAGCTATATTAAAAACAGTTGATAATAATTATACTAATGTGCTTTTATCTTTTCCGCATGTTGTCTATTTGTAAATACTGTGTTTATTAGTATCAGAGAGGTATTCCCACTATAAATCAGTAGTGTTATTAAATACTGGGCCTTTGGGATCATCAAGCCCAATATGTGTGGATTTTAAGTAGAATACCACTTAAGCCGCTCTAGGGGGCGTCATAGGTGTTGCACCGCATGCTTTCTTGCATACCGGACAAGGATATCCGTCATTTACCGAGGCTAGATATTTCCATCTCACCCTAGGGTCGAGATACAATTCATGCAAACACCAACATCCGGTATGCAGGAAAACTCGCAAAACATTAGTAGCTGGCGGCGTCAACCCACATGTCTCTGATATGCAAGAAAAAGAATCTATCATGGGTATTCGGTTCAGATAGGGAATTCCATCCCTCGATATGTGTGTTTTAATCGGAACCTCGGCAAAGCCTCGGTTCAAACAATTATACCGAAAGTTGGAATTGCCTATCTTCAACGGATAACCATGAAATATTCCTATAATCTCTCATGAACAGATTCAATAAAACCGGGTCTGTTACTTTTCTCTCTTATTTCTGTTTGATGATTACAAGGGATCCCTTTGTGAGTATATGTTGACATTCAAACTAGCGTTTGTTTAGTGCTGTGTGGCGGCTGATAAAAGGTGCCCGGACTACAAATCAGTAGTGCTATTACTTGTTCCTTTAGGATCATCAAGCCCAATCTCTGTGGCTTTGAAGTGGAATATCGCTTAAGCCGATGCTAGCGGCGTGATATGTGGTGAATATTACCACTCATGAACAGATTCATAACTAAGGTGTTACCTATATCTAAAAGTTTACATGTATTGTTGCATGTGTCGCAAAGTGTACATGCATTGTTGCGTGTTTATAATTGATTTGGCCTTGAAGAAAGTTAAAAATAGTATAGATGTAAACACCATTAACTGGTATGCAAACAATTTATTTAAATTCATTTATGATGAAATTTGGACTGTTCTCATTCGATTATTTGTATGCAAATTCATTTGTGATGAGTTTTGGAGCAGTCTTTGGACGGTATATAAATAGGCTAGCTCTGGGAGCAGCTCAGCATTTGAGTTTTATTTAGTAAAAAGTTAATTTTGAATTGGATGCTTTTAAAATATAAAATATATGTGTGAGAGGATTTGATTATTATTGTGCTCATTCAAAATAACAATGAAACTGAATATTTGGACTAAATTGGAAATTAATTTAGACTAAAAGACACTTACTGTTTTGGATTAAAGAGACACTTACTGTTTTGGATTAAAGGGACATTTACTGTTTTGGATAAAAGAGACACTTACTGTTTTGGATTAAAGAGACAATTACTGTTTTGGATTAAAGAGACACTTACTGTTTTGGATTAAAGATACTTACTTTTTTTGGATTAAAGAGACACTTACTGTTTTGGATTAAAGTTCCACTGACACCCTTTAAAATGCATATTGTTATATATTTTTATATTTAAATCAATAAAGTGAATTGAATGGTAAAAGAACAAAAAAAAAACAACAGTATATTTGCCTTCGAGATGGAGTTACCTCCCCTTTATGTTAATTTTGCCCTATAGATAGCGCTCCACGCTGATGACGTAGATTCTGCCATGCGGAAATTTCCGTGTTGAGGATTTATCATAGACCTACATGGATTTATCATATAACTTTTCTGACACAAATAACATCGAGCAAGAATTACTGGACGATGTGATCGAAAATGAGTTCGTTGTACCAGGTGTTTGTTTATTGTGAATAACCATGTTCGTTTCATTGCATACTCGCAATTTAAAAGTTACTTTTTGTGTTGGATAATTATACATGTCACAGCGGATCTATTAGGAAACTACTGTACTGCATTATCCCAACCAACAATAATAATTAATATAATAGATAATACATGTTCTAAACATAAGTGAATCTGAAAGTGGAAATGTTCATTTATAATTTTCATAATGGTTTAAATAGTTTTTTGTAAAAGTATAAATTTCACCTTTCACATATGGGATCCATAAGCTAGTCAACTCAAAAGCACCGAAGTTAAAACACAAACAAATAATAACGGCATGGGATATTTATCATGTTTCAATTTCCATTTATGGATGAAATGCCCACTGATAAGTATATGCATATTGTCTTCCTGCAGTTTTCTACGTTTCGAGATTTGATAAATAGTCGCCGAAGTCTGAGCTAAAAATAAACCAAACTGACATACTTTTACTTTCGTTCAGGGTTCTTATATATAATCACTTTGAACCCTTTGCTTTCGTGGTATTGCATACAAACGCAACACAGTGAACCATTTCCCAATAGTTATCTAATATAATAATACAAAATAAGTTGTCAGATAAAAATAATAAATATATGGTGTCTTCCCGAAATTACCATGCATGAATACAACAGATAACAACCAGGCCATAAGGTCAATGGCAGAGTCTACGTCATCACGCAAAGTGCGCGCGGAAACTACCGATTTTTTTCGGACTTTCACGAAGACAAATTTGTTTATTAAAATCATCTTTTTCTCCTCTAACTAATATTTTTTGTGGTTGGCAGCTATTCCTAAGTTTTTTTTATTAGTATATCGTATATTTATATAAATGGGGTATATTAACTTGGCTGGAGATCTTTAAAGAGACACTTGCTAATGTGAATTAAAGGAACATTGGATAATTTTATTTGGACTTAATTTGGACTGTAAGTGAATATATTATGTAAATCAATTTGTTAATATATTTTCGTGTGCTGGTTTTGTTTACTTTCTTGTTACATTTTACTTGCAACAAAGGAAAATAAGCCCCAAGTCCTGGTGGCCATGCCTTTGACGAAAACGTCAGCTATAGTTGTTTTGCTAAAGAGTCACCTAGGGTAAGTTCTGTGTAATTATTTTGAATTCTGACCATTGGTTTAAGAGAAGGAAGAAGATTTTTTAAAGTTTTTCCTCTCGTTTCCATGTCAACCAGAGTTTGCACGGATTGTCTTCATTTAAATATTTTGGTAGAGGGTCACACACAATGATCATTTCTGTGAAGGCTGATCAACATTGGTTCTGCGATTTTAGAGGAGATATCGTTTGAAGCAAAATGTTAACGATGGACGCTGGATACCAGGCGGCGGTCACAAAAGGTCACCATGAATGAGCCGAAGCTCAACTTTATCAAATGGCTACGGTAAGCTAATAAACCCTCTCCACAAGCGGCCACATGTTTTGACCGAAGGGGTAGACCTGAGCTTTTTTTGGCAGAAAGTCACTTTGTGATCATTCCTGTAAAATTATTATGAATTCTGACCATTAGTCTCAGAGGACCGTTTTATATAATTAAAATAGTGAGAACCAATTCGAGCGCGCGCCATCGCAAATCCACACGCGTTCTTCAATTCAATTGAATTCTCTTTCACCCGCTATCCAATTCTAGGGGAAACACGGTTTGTTGATTGTTCTTTGAATCTTAGAACTAAAATAATAGTACTATGTATGCTATTCCATATGTATTACACTGTTAATGAAAACATGTTTAGGGTATTTGTGTATTTGATCGTTTGACCCCACCCAAAGCCGCTTCGGTGACCCTGTAGCAAATTAGCTTTGTATTCCCATCATCATTACATTTTGTTTGAAAAAGAAAAAAGAAATAGTTGATCCACACCCAGCCCTTACTTCCTTCCAACAATGAAATTGTTTGATTCGCTTCGTATTTTTCATAGATGAGTACATATGTATGTGCCAAGTGTGACGTAGGAGAAAAATATGTATATAAAATATTTCCCCTGTATCCTATCATCATAACATTCATTTGAGACATAAATACAAATAAACAATAACCTATATTACCATTCCCCCTTCTCCATCCCCTCCACCCACAATCTCTGGGCAGACGTCCACATTGTAAATAAAAATTGCTTCATATGTTTGGTTTTTCATAGACGAGTATTTATACCAAATCATGTGCAACATGTATATGACCTTCTGACGCCCCTTCCCCGACTCCCACCGTTGCCATAGTCGTTCATGCATGTATACAATGTAATCCCATCGCATAACGTTTCATTTGAGAAAAAAAATAGAAGAGTATTTTACGGAACACGTTTATAGCATGCCATGTGCTTATTTATATTTGCGAAGTTGCATGAACATACTGTTTAGTAAAATACTTTTGAAGTTATGGCCAGTTATGAGCTCGATAAGGTTGTAGGTTAAAGTTTTTTTTATAAAAATGAATATAACTCTGCCGAAATGAAAGTCAGAGCTATTAGATATGTGTAACGTCATTCCGTGATGTACGATGAAGGTGTGCTTGAAGTGTCATGTTATAGGTCTAAAACTTTTCAAGTTATGGCCATGGGTAGGTTGCAGTTTAACGCGTGACGGACGGACGGACGGACGTGAAAGACGACGTATAAAGTGATCTATAAGCGTCTGTCAAACAACACAACATCAGGGCAGAATACACAGTTTGAAATAATAAAAGCGATGTGATGTTTATTTTTTCATAGACGAGTATATATACCAAATACATATAGGTATATGTAAATGTATGAACAATTAAAGTGTAATTCAATTTAAGTGTAATTGACCTTTTGACCTTTTGACGCCCTTTACCCGGGCCCCACTTGTGACGTAGAAGTGAAACAATTATACACTGAAATCATATTAACATAACACTCCATTTGAGACAGAATTCACGGACATGACTAACGCTATATGTCCCCTCACCATTCGGTGGAGGGAGTGAGGAGCCATGTACAACCATATTTCACATACGAGTATATTTACGAAGTTATATAAAGAAAAAATGGAAATATGATGTGTTATTAACATTTTAGTGTATCTGACCTAATGACACACCCTGATCGCCCATGGGTGCGGAGTCAAACATAATGTTGCTTTTGCTCGCTGCTATCATGTGGAGAAAAGTCATACAATAAGTTAAACGGGTAAATTCCGTTAAGGTGGTTAAGGAGGAGATACGGTAACGCGTTAACAATATACCCTAACGTTTTTTCTCAAAACAATGATAGTAACTCCCGCTGAAAAAATTATTCTTAAATATGTTTGTTATATTATAAGCTAAATATAATACGTATTAGAATGTACAGAAACAATGGTAATTGCATCCAAACTGTTATGATGTGATGTCACCCCACAGTGATGCCCCCATATGCGTAATGGAGAATTGATGATACAAAATAATCAAACAGCTGGCACAATGTCATATTTTTATAGTATGCAAAAGTACTCACATGGCTGATATTACTTTTCCAGACATGTTTTGCTGGTTAAAACAAGAGGCCCTAGTTCTATTTTGGTATGGTTATTTAGGGACTTGAGGCACAACAATTGTTTAAATATGTTTTGAACGCCTGTAGAGGGGCGCCTTTATGCAGACAGTCAAAACCCATTGTATATAATTGCTGTGCTTCGAGTCACTAAATAACTATACTAAATTAAAACTAAGGGTTGTTTTTAGTAAAAGCAGATGTCTGAAAGATCTGGAACACCACGAAAGTATGTGCAACTAGGTTTGGTACTGGCCATCCCTACCAAGTTTCATGGAAATCCAGGCAGAGGATCAGGAGAAGTAATCGAGACAAAGCTTATGTATTAAAACCTTTAAAGGGCCATAACTCCGCCAAAAAGTCATTCAACCGGAACAAGACAATGATGTAAGCAACCAAGTTTCGTTGAAAGCCGATAGTGGTTGAGAAAAACTAGTCCGGACAAAGTGTGAGAATTAAAACGTTTTGAAGAGCCACAACTCCACCAAATATCATTCAGCCGGAAAACGACAACGATATGCGCAACTAGGCTTGGCACTGAATATTCCTGCCAAGTTCCACCGAAATCCAGCCAGAGGTTTGTTAAAACTAGTCTGGATAAAGTTTGTGTATAATGGGCCATAACTCTGTCAAAAATCATTAAACCGGAACACGGCGATGATATGCACAACTAGGCTTGATACTGATCATCCTTGCCAAGTTTCGGTGAAATCCGGCCAGGGATTCAGCAGAACAAGTCCAGACAAAGTTGGTGTATTAAAACCTTTAAAGGGCTATAACTCCGTCAAATATCTTTCAACCGGAACATGGTTATGATATGCACAAATAGGCGCTGATCATCCCTGCAACGTTTGGCTGAAATCCGTCAAGTAGTTCAGAGGAGACTAGTCTGGACAATGTTTGTGTATTAACACTTTTAAAGGACCATAAAACCGTCCAAAATCATTCAACCGGAACACGGCGACGACATACACAACTAGGCTTCATACTGATCATCCTTGATAAGTTCCTCAAAATCCGGCAAGGGGTTCAGCAGAACTAGTCCGGACAAAGTTTATGTATTAACACCTTTACAGGGCCATAACTCCGCCAAAAATCTTTTAACTGGAACACGGTGATAATATGCACAACTAGGATTGGTACTGATCATCCCTGCAATGTTTCACTGACATCCGTCCATGGATTCAGGAGAACTAGTCCGGACAAGGTTTGTGTAGTAAAACCTTTAAAGGGACATGACTCTGATAACATCTTTCAAACGGAACACGTTGATGACATGCACAACTAGGCTTGGTACTGATCATCTCTGCTAGGGTTCGCTGAAATCCGGCCGGGGGTTCAGGAGAACTAATCCGGTAAAAGTGTGTGTAGTAAAACATTTAAAGGGCCATAAGTCTGCCAAGAAATCATTCAACCGGAACATGATGACGATATGCTTAACTAGACTTGATACTGATTATCCTTGCCAAGTTTCGTTGAAATTTGGCAAGGGTTCAGCATAATTAGGCCATACAAAGTATGTGTATTAAAACCTTTAAAGAGCCATAACTCCGTCAAAAAATATTCAACCGGAACAAAGTGACGATATGCACAACTAGGCTTGCTACTGATCATCTCTGTAAACTTTTGCTGAAATATGGCAATATGAAGGCCCTATCATAACAATCTGGTAAAGTATGGTAAAGATCGGATGAAACATGAAGGTGCTAGATTGTTGACATCGAAAAGTTAACAAATATTTCAATAACTCAAAACAATAACTTCGGTGTTACTGGTCTTGGTAAAGGTAGGATGCAAGATGGAGGCGCTAGAGTGTTGACAAGACAAAATATAGCAATTTTCGTTAATTCAAGGACTATAAATCATGTATTACTGGTCCAATCTGGCTGGTTTTCGAACTCGTCCGAGCTATCATTGATATGAAAAATCTGGTAAAGTTTGGTAAAGATCGAATCAAAAATGGACGCGTTAGAGTGTTGACAAGACAAAATATAGCAATTTTCGTAAACTAAAGTGTTACTGGTCCGATCTTGCATGTCTTCGAACTCGTCCAAGCTATCATTGATATTTAAAATATGGTAAAGATCGGATAATAAATGGAGGCACTAGAGTGTTGACAAGACAAAATATAGCAATCTTTGTTAATTCAAGGGCAATAACTCCGGTGTTTTAGGTCCGATCTAGCTGGTTTTCAAACTCTTCCGAGCTTTTATTGATATTAATAATCTGGTAGAGTTGGTAAAAATTGTATGAAAAATGGAGGCGCTAGAGTGTTGACAAGACAAAATATAGCAATTTTCGTTAATTTAAGGGCAATAATTCCGGAGTTACTTGTCCAATCTGGCTGGTTTTCAAACAAGTCCGGATTTCATTGATATTATTAATCTGGAGAAATTTGGTAAAGATCGGATGAAGGTGCTAGGGTGTTGACATCAAAAGGTTAACGGACGGACGCACGGACGACGGACGGACGATGGACAAAATACCATGGCATAAGGCCAGTAGAGGTAACAAATCTGCGACAAGAGGTGCACGGTTCATACCCATAGGGATACATGTACCAACACTGTGTCTATGAACAGTAGCTCCATACCTGCCGAAAATATTATCTAATAAGAAAATGAATGCTTCACAAACTTCTTGGCAAGTCCACATAGTGTAATTGTCTAAACTGCCTTAATAAAGAACGCTTTAGTATTGTTACAGGCCAACAATGTATTTTTTCTCTGGCGAAAGTTGTTTAAATAAGAGCAATGAGTTTGTCTTTGAAAAGGTGATGTGGTAATGTTGTATAAAGTATCTTATATATTAAACAGACAGTCTATTATAATATTAAACGTACTTACCGCAGTCTATTTCATCTTCGCTATGCGGACAGTGTGGTTGACCGTCACACACCAAACGCACGTGCAAACAGAAACTGTCTTGACATTTTACATAGTTGATTGGGCACTGGAAGTTCTCTGTAAGCAGATTGATCAGAGTTTGGTTAACGTAGCAAATACCAAAGCAAATATATTCATTGAAACTATAATAAGAACTTATACATTAAACTATGCATTATATTAATCGGTATGACTCTCTATGAAAGCAACTGACCTTTTGTAATACCTTTTGGTATTACATGCTGAAGTGGTCTAAGATGTGTCGTTATTGGAATATGCTACGAATCAGTAGTGTTATTTTTTACTGGTCCTTTGGGACCAACGAGTCCAATATAGGTGGCTTTGAAGTAGAATACCGCTTAAACCGGTGCTAGGGGGCGTGAGAAGTGAAGCTTCTTTCATTACTTCTCATGAACAGACTCAATAAAACCGAGTCTGCTGCTTTATTCTCTTAATTGTGTTTGTTGCTCTCAAAGGATCACCTTTATCAGTATTTATTATATAAGGCAAAATGTATACCAAGAACATTTACAACAGCCTTCTTACTCGAAATTATCATCGATATTATATAAATGCATTCTTCCAGCAGTGTTCAACTACATTATCTATATATTTTATTTTCTCCGGATAATGAGATGTACACATATATCTACAATATCATAAACTAATGAAAGGTAATAGCATGAAATTAATTACGAATTTGCATATTTACATGAAAGCGTTGGGCTTGATACGTCAACATTTGAGTTCATCTATCTTGTCATAGATTTTACTAATTATTTCTTCGTTTTCAATAGAGCGATGTAAACAGAAAAAAAAGAAGCGACAATATCAGAAATATTAGCTTTTATGAGTTGAAGAATTTTAGTATAGATAGTATAAAAGGGAATTTATGCATACACCAGCTTTATTAATTAGATTTCTGAAAATCTTATTAAGCGATGAAGGAATTATCAACATTTGATAAACAAAGAAAATATGATCATTTAAATTTAGTTCTAATATATATTTGGTAGCCGCCACTTTAAGAACTAGGAAGCCGTAGTTTTTAATAACCATAAAAACAATAAAAATAAAAACAAATTTGCGACAAGAGGTGCACAGTCCGTACCCATAGGGATACAAACAAGTTGTCTATAAACGGAAGTTCTATACCTGACGAAAATATTATCTTATAGGGAAAAAGTGTTTCAAAAACTTCTTGGAAAGTCCACATAGTGAAATTTTCTAAATTGCCTTAGGGAAAAAGAGCGCGTTAATATTATTACGGGCCAAAAATGTATTGTTTCTCTAGTACAAGTGTTCTTTGGTAAGCTTGTAAATACTTGATATAGCGTTTAAAAGTCATAAGTACTTATCGATGAAACTTGACGCGTATTGCACATTTTATTAGGAACGTCCCCTGCATGTTTTAATTGACAAAAATACATTAATCCTAGAGTTGTCATAAACTTTAGAACAGTATTGTTTAACGTGATATTTAACGGCAATACGACAAGAAGTTAAACGTTTGGAAATGTTTATAGGTGCAGGCACTAGAATTAAAAATAAAGGATGTTTGTGTAATTTAGAATCCGAATCCAGTACACAGTAGGAAGTTTGATTTGCTTTTCGTCTACCAAGGGGTTTGTTTAGTGCTGTGTGGCGACCGTAAATAGTCGCCCCAACTACATATCAGTATAGTTATTACTTACTGGTTATTTGGGATCATCAAGCCCCATATGTGTAGCTTTAAAGTAGAATATCGCTTAAGCCGGTGCTAGGAGGCGTGAGTGTTGCAATTTACATTACCCCGCCTGAACAGACAATAAAACCAAGTCTGCTTCTCTTATCTCTTGTTTGTGTTTGTGTTTGTTGCTTCCAAGGGATCCACTTTTCAGTATTTATTGACATTCACTCTAGCTTTTGTTTAGTGCTGTGTGGCGGCCGTAAAAAGTCGCCCCGACTACAAATTAGTAGTGTTATATTTACTGGTCTTTCGGGATCATCAAGTCTAATATTTGTGGCTTTAAAGTAGAATATCGTTTAAGCCGGTGCTAGGAGGCGTGAGAGGTGTTGCACACTCACATTACCCCTCATGAACAGACTCAATAAAACCGAGTCTGCTACATGTATATCTTGTTTGTGTTTGTTGCTTCCAAGGGATCCTTTTTTCAGTATTTATTGAAAGTGGCGCACCGAGTGATATGCGTGGAAATAACGTCTCCACAGTAGATAGAACTGGCGTATACGAATTAGTGCTGCCGAGTCATCGTTTCATTGTTGTAGACCTAATACTTTGAAAGTCATTGGCATGGTTAATTTCTAGGTTAAACATTTTCCGACAGTAAAATAATTTTAAAAAATTAATCAGAGAGTTATGGGCCTTTATAAGATGTATTCATTGGATCATGATGAAAATGTGTACACAGTGTTGTTGTTGCACACCTTATACTTTGAAAGTAATTAGACATAATCTCTTGCAAAATGCAATGTTAAATTCGAAGTTAAACCGTTATCAATGGAAACGAATTAAAACAATACAATTCAGAGAGTTATGGTTCTTTATATTATATTCATTGGGTCAAGCAGAAGATGTGTACACACTTTCATTGGGCAGACATACTACTTTGAAAGTTATATGTATTGGCAAGGTTAAATTCCAGGTTAAACCTTTTTTCGAAAGGGAAATAATGGAAACAAGAGGGCCAATTCGGCACTAAATCGCTAACCCGAGGTTGTTCAATTATCAATGCAGTAGGTCTGAAGTTATTGCCTTTCAAAGTTATCGATCAATCTTGATATTTAACGTTTGTTTATGCAGAAAAATGCGACTTTAATGTGTACACATTCACACTGACAAGTGTTGTACATGTAAGTTGTTGCATGGTGGATACAGCAAATAATGATTGGCAGAAACTACAAAATAACAACATTGATTGGATCAACATATAACAAGAACAGCATATTTCTATCAAGAGAGTATTTTGGTCATGATTATTATATCAAGTATACAATGGTAAGCTTATCATGTATTGTTAAATAACTGTATTTGTTATTTGCTAGCATTTTATGACAAACATCTTTCTTACCATATCTTTGAAATTGTTTTGAATTGTGACCAGTGGTTTCAGAGAAAATGTTTGGGTGGACCATCCCGACTTCAGCCATTTTAACGAAGTGCCACCAATGGATGGCTCGTGTGAAGTTTTCACCAAAACTGGACAAGTCATATTTTAGGGGGCTATGTCGTTTGAAGTTTTTTGTATAGATATATAGGGAAAATGGCCAAACACCTTGTCAAACATGTTTTTCAATGCATCAGGTTGGTTTTAGCAATCCTGATAGAAGATCATCTAATTATTGTTTATTTGAAATTATTTTAAATTCTGATCATATTTTTCGGTAGATTGACCCGACTTGAGCTATTTTGATAGAGCGCCACTGAAGGATGCTTCCTATGAAGTTTCATCAAACAAGTCGTTTAAGAGAAGATGTCGTTTGAATTTTCTATATAGATATGAAGAGAAAATGGCTCATAAGTCCTCTGTCAGTCATGCTTTTCAATAAATCAGATTAGATTTAGCAATCTTGATAGGAAATCACCTAATTATTGTTTCTGTGAAATTATTTAAACGTTTATCAAGTAATTTCAAAAAAAAAAGTCTTTCAACTATTTCCCTACTCGTTGCAATAGCAACCAGGTTTTTGGGTGGACCGGCCCTATTTTAACTTATTTGATAAAGGGAGACTCAATCATGCGTCCAATGAAAGTAGCAGTCAGAAACAAAGAACAACTATATAAAAACAAATAAAAGGCAAGATAAAAGACATCACAAACACACAAGTGTTGACAATTGAGCTACCGCCTTAGAACAGTCATTGGCAAAAAGGCCGATGGAGAGGGTGGGGTGTGTAAACCAGGTTCTAGGGTGCACAAACCTCACTCTTATCCCATTGTCATCACAATAAACTGGACAGTGTAAATAAAGATATCCCCGCCAGGTTATAATTTCTAACAAATAAGGCAACGTTAATTGGCAATATTAGTAAAACACATAAATGATCATGTATAATATAATATAAAAATCAAAAGCCTAGAAACTCACAAGGTAAGTACTCAATGGTTTGGCAGAAGCCAGAGCAACAAGAGAAAAAAACGTGTAGGGTACGACAAAATAGTATAAAAGGAGAAATCTGGAAATCCTAGACAAGATTAAAGACAAGCATCAAACGCTACCGTCCTATAAGGACCTACGTAGACGTCTTCATAGGGTCCACAATCTGTCCGGTCATCGAAAAATCAAAGAGAAGCAATTTCATAAAATCAGCAAAGCGGTTTAGGTCTGGAGGAATGCCGTTCGAAGTTTGCTATATAGACATGTATAGTGAAAATGGCCCACTCTCTGGCAGCCATGTTTTCCAACTATTCAGGTCGGCTTAAACAATCTTGAGAGAGGATCATGTAATTATCATTTCTGTGACATTATTTTGAATTCTGATCAGTAGTCTCAGAGGATTATTTTGATAAAAGGCCACCCAAGGATGCTTCCTGTGAAACTTCGTAAAAAACTTTTGGAAGGAAACGTCGTTGGAAGTTTTCTCTATAACTATATAGGGAAAGTGGCCCTGCCCCTTTGCAGCCATGTTTTTCAACGAATCAGGTCGGCTATAGCAATCTTGAAAGAGGACCTAATTATCATTTCTGAGAAATTACTTTCACTTTTGACCAATACTTTCAGAGGAGATGAGTTTTAAAGTTTTGCTAAAAATCATTTTTGTTGCCATAACAACCAGGTTTTCGGTTGGATCAGCGCGAACTTTGGTAAGTGACAATCCAAGGCTGCTTCCTGCGAAATTTCATCATAATTGGCCTAGTCGTTTAGGAGACGTCATTTGAATAAAAACGTTTACGACGAACGACGTTCGACGGACACCAGTAGATCACAAAAGAGCTCACCTTAAAGCTACACAATCTCTATTTAAGAATGTTAAGACACCAACACAACATATATATATTGAAACCTTTGCTTTGCCTATAAGTATAAGGTGTCCACTTTTGGTTTAATTTTTATGGTCCATACCAGATTTGATTGACACGATTTGGGAGTGGCAAATTCGGTCATAGCTCAGTTGAATTTGAAGTTAAGAACGGACTGCAGGGCGGTATATACCTCGCTACGATGTATAATTGTATCAATACACACGCGATGTTGGGGTCGATTACTTCGTCTAATGCAACATAATACAACCATGCACAGTAACTGAAACAATGTTGCAAACATGATGTAAATGTATTAACCGTATGTTTAGCCCTTTTATTAATCCGATTTATTTCCCATTAAATATCACATGATTTTTGAGTTAATAATTCACGTACAAAACTCTATAATTTTGACATTTCAATAATCCATCAAGCACGGACAGAAATTTCTTTTATAAAATATATTTGTTATTGATTGAACCGGTTATTCAGAATGCAGTGTCACCGTGTTGAATGGGTAAAGTACGGAAGAAAGGTTTTCTTGAGGCATATGCGATGTGGAGGAATTGAAATTGTAGATCTTTGTTTGTTTGACATGTGTTACATGTAGTCTAGTCCGACTAGTATATTGAGTTAACGTGTAGTACGTTAGACTCTGAATAATGTGGTGATCATATGACGCCATTAGGTTATTTTGATGTGTTCTTGTTTTTTATTATATACCTATCAGTGATTTATAAGAATTTCTCAGTGACGTATTTTTAGTATCGGATAAAAGTGATATCGTCATGCTATCTCTCCATCGAAAAATCGCCATCGTACCATCTCTATCTCTCCATCGTAAAATCGCCATCGTACCATCGCGCATCGACTTGTAAACGTCGATACGCGATGGTACGATGGTCCCAACGGAACACCATACGTAACTGATAAAGTTGTTGCATGCGTTATATTTCTTGCATTTTTTTGTATTACTAAATCTTTTTTGTTTGTTTTTAAATCGAAATTTAATTGAAATTATATGTTCATAAATTATACAGTATTCGGCAATCTGGCACGGTGGCTGTAAGAGTAATGGCGTCGTTACTTTAACTTGTACTCTGTGGTTCCATGTTTGCATTTTTGAACCTGTTATCGTAATTTGTTAAATGTCGTTGTGAGTGATGTGACCAAACTAGTTAACGTATTAAACAAACATGCGATTACTTTTCTTCATAAAACAAATATTTTAGAAAACTCGATAAACATTGTAACTGTACTCGAAAAACTCATCAAATAATTTGCCTTTTAAAAAATCATGTGGAGGAAACCCGGACCTCCCGACTAGGTTTGTCTCTGTGTTTTTTAAACTCTGGCTACGGGCTAGCCGCTTATGTCGCTAGATAATCGACAAACTTGTGTGTGTTTTTATCAAATATGTTTTATATGTTCGTTTGTTTGTGTGTATGTCGCATGCATTACAAATGTTTGCTTTTTGCTCAAGTACCTACCTACCTACCTACCTACCTACCTGTTCTGCCTCAGTAAAACAAGAGCCATAACTCTAATGTTACTGATCCTATGCGGCTGGGTTTCGAACCTGTCCGAGAACCAAATTACATTTAAATAGTAATTTAAGTAATATATTGTCAATACGGTCATTGATCCTATTACATGAATGGTAAAGGAATAGTTTTCTCAAATTTGCACCAAAAATGTTACTAATGCATGAACAGGAAGTTAATAATTACCACAGTGTTCCAGATGTGTCAAATCTCTACAGCCGTATGGAGCTCCATCAGGCTTGATATTCAATAAACATTTGTGACGAGCAAACATCTTTGTTCTATCGGATTTACACATCATCTCGGGTTTTTCGTTTATCTCGAATGGACCTGCAACATAAAGATTATGGTTTAAATTTGTTTTGTATACATAATTTGAACATACACATGATATTTTTAACTTGCATTGTATGCACTGTTTTAACATAAACATAATAGTTTCAATGTGTATTGTATACATATTCTGAGCATACACATGATAGTGTCCATGTTTATAGTATACATAGTCTGAACATAAACAGTCATGATCATTTCAGTGTGTATCGTATACATACTCTGAAAATAACATGATAGTTTCCATGCGTAGTGTATATATAGTCTGAACATAAACATGATAATTTCCATGTCTACTGTATATATATGCTGAATATAAACGTGATAGTTTCAATGTGTAGTGTAAACATAGTCAGAAGAGCATATGATAGTTTCAGTGTGTGATGTATATATAGTCTGAACAGAATACACGACAGTTTCAAAGTGTATACATAGTCTTACAAAAACATGGCAACTAGAAATAAACTTCAAAAGAACATATATGAAACTGTTTACGATGTCAATTGTTGTTACACTTGCCAGGGAAACCAATACAAAGACTTTGCAACACGCAAATTCCATGGGCTTCTGAAATACACTGACTTAGATGAAGGTAATGAGACAAAAATTACGACTGAAAAAGGAAACAGCATAGAGGTTGAATCGGTTTAACAAACAAAAGAAAACAAATAGATGCTGGATCGGTTGATAAAGAACAATTGTAGTTAAATGTACTATAGATAATCAACCAGTTGAGCGCGTAGTATCCACGACCGATGGAACAAGACATATACACTATAAGAAAAACTCTGAATCAAGCTATACAGTGATACTAGAAGACGATAATGAAATATACAAAAAAGCTGGAAAATAAGACGGTCACTATCAAAAGTAGAACAGGAAAAGTAGAATTCAAGGACGACAGTCAACCACAGACACACACAGAAGCAAACAACAACTATACAGATGAATAAAAGACAGTATATGACATCAAAACACAAACGGGTTAACAATAGGGTTGCCGCCTTGGAACGGTCAGTGGCAATTAAGGCCGCTGGGGTATAAACAAGGTTCTAGGGTGCACCAAACCTCACTCTTACCATATTGTCATCCCAATAAATGGGAAAGTGTAAATAAAGATATCTCGCCAGGTAAACAAGGCAGCATTAATAGGCAATATAAGTAAAACACATACATGATCATGCATATATAATATAAAACAAAAAAAGTCTAGAAAGTCAAAAATTATGGAAGAAGCCAAAGCAACAAGAGAACAATCCGATAAGGGTACGACAAGACAAGATTAAAAACAAGCATTAAACGCTACCGTCCTATATGGATGTAAGTAGACGTCGTCACAGGGTCCACAATCTGTCCGGTCATCGCACAAAGAGGAAAGCATAGTGGCGAACTGTAGATGAGTCAACCATTAAACATGCAGTGCGTTGCAAAATGATAGGGTCATACCCCTTTTGATAAAGGTTTTAAAATGTTTAACAAAGATTGTAAGAAAGTGATTATGACCAGGGATGTTAAGAAGTTTGTAAATCATATCACCATAGAAGTCAGGTAGATAGATAGATTATACATGTTAATTATTATTTGATGCAATACAAAAGCTGGAGGTCAATATTGCCATCCTGTGAAATTAAATGCAGATGTCAAATACAGGAAAGTTAACCAACAAACAGTGGACAACCGAATAAATGAATGAATGGTGCTTTACGGCACGTCGACACATATATAAGTCATATTGTGCGCAAAAAATGATAAAGGATGGGAAAATGAAACAGTAAGTTATTAAAACCTAATGTAAAAATATATTGTTAAAAATATTTACATATAAGAGATGATATGGTAAAAGTAGTAATTATCTATATGTAGGGCAACAAATGCCCGTCAAAGGGCGGGTTAACAAGGAAAAGCAATTATCACAATTATTTTACAATCAATTATACAGTCTGATTTATTTTAAGAAGTCTATAACAAGACTAAAATCTCTAGTATCAAATAATTCTTTCAGGTCTACCACCACTAATTACATGTAAACCTCCGAGGCGTAGTCGAATGAAGTTCCTATAATAAAAAGTAATACCTCCATTTTGATGGAAATTGGCATTATAAGTAGGAAAAAATTGTATGTTTAAGAAGTGAATTAATAGGTTTTACTGGATCACTGATGAACATTTTCGAAATTTCCACTCGTATGCTTACACTTTGTGAGCAATGCAAATTGTCAATCAATGAAAACAGCTGTACCGTTGACCTGTTTAGTAAACAAACAAGAACTTTTCTTACATGTCTTTTGAGCCCACCTTTTCTGGTGATTTTTCAAGTGGAAACTTAGTTTCTATATGAACATTACACTGCTGCATTATCAATACTTGAGTTGAATTTGCAGTAAATCATTAATATGTAAAGCTTTAACATTGGTGTCTATGTGGAAAATAATTAGTGGTTTCATACATTAAAGATATACGTGCAGTAATTAGGACTCGCTCAGATTCGTACCTAGGGACACTTTTCCGATAACAATTGGTAAAATAAGCTCAGAAATAAGTTTTCCATAGTTGTTTACATAGGTTTTGACCGTTTTTAACCCATTTTTGTCTATAAAAGCCATAATTTTGAGTTTCAATTTGTTTTCGTTTATAAAATGACATGTCTGTGAAGTGTTTGCAATTGAACTATGTTTTTTAGTATCAAACTGTAGGGTTGCATGTTTGGAATATGTTTTCATGAATTAAATCTGCATGGCAACATGTTTGATAGGAAGAAACCATTAAATCTTTCTCGTACACCCCTAAAATAGGATACTGTGAAAAATGAAGATTAGTGTAAAAGGTAAACTAATATTCCGTATCATTCAAACTCGATTTGGTAGCGTCCAGCTAGTATCAATTTTGATTTTAGCGGTAATTCTTGGAATTATTGAGCTCGTATTCGCTACTATAATCAGGTATGGAACCACCAATTTGGAAGAATTAGCTTAAAAAATCAGTTTTGGCATGAACATCGACATAAATTGGCATATTTATCGTCCTAATTGTACCTAAAATGCACATTTTATTAATGTCCATTAAATGTACTAAACATTTGATCTATTTAAAATGGTGTATTGACAAGAAATGCCATTTGGTATGACAATACAAGATAGTGTAAAAGTTAAAAAAATATCTTTGACTTTTGTCGATTTCAGACTATTGTCCTTGGTATTCAAAGACCATCTTTCGGCAAATACTCATTCGATTTACATGAAGTAGGTGTTTTTTAAGCTTGTTATGAAAATGACAACACACATTCCTCATTTAAGAAACATCTGAATATATTTTCTCCTCTTATAGGTTTACCACCACTAATTACATGTACCTCCAAGGTGTAGTCGAATGTAGTTCCTACAATACAATGTAATCCCTCCTTTTTTGATGGAAATGGGTATAATAAGTAGGGGAAAACTGCTCAATTATATTCGATTTTGTGATTGTATGTATAAGAAGCGTATTAATAGGTTTTACTGGATCACTGATGATGTATAGCAGCGTATTAATGGGTTTTACTGGATCACTGATGATGTATAAGAAGCGTATTAATAGGTTTTACTGGATCACTGATGATGTATAAGAAGCGTATTAATAGGTTTTACTGGATCACTGATGATGTATAAGAAGCGTATTAATAGGTTTTACTGGATCGCTGATGATGTATAAGAAGCGTATTAATAGGTTTTACTGGATCACTGATGATGTATAAGGACCGTAATAATAGGTTTTACTGGATCACTGATGATGTATAAGAAGCGTATTAATAGGTTTTACTGGATCACTGATGATGTATAAGAAGCGTATTAATAGGTTTTACTGGATCACTGATGATGTATAAGAAGCGTATTAATAGGTTTTACCGGATCACTGATGATGTATAAGAAGCGTATTAATAGGTTTTACTGGATCACTGATGAACATGTTCGAAATGTCCACTCTATGCTTACACTTTGTGAGCAATGAAAATAGTCAATCAATGAAAATAGTCAATCAATGAAAATAGTCAATCAATGGAAATAGTCAATCAATGAAAATAGTCAATCAATGAAAATAGTCAATCAATGAAAACAGCTGTACCATTGACCTGTTTAGTAAACAAACAAGAACTTTCTTACATGTCTTGTGAACCCACCTTTTCTGGCGATTTTTCAAGTGAAAAATTAGTTTTCTATATGAACATTACACTGCTGCATTATCCATACTTGAGTTGAATTTGCAGTAAACCATTACTATGTGATACTTTAACATTGCTGTCTATGTGGAAAATAATTAGTGGTTTCATACCTTAAAGAGATACGTGCAGTAATTAGGACTCGCTCAGAATCGTACCTAGGGACACTTTTCCGATACCAATTGGTAAAATAAGCTCAGAAATAAGTTTTCCATAGTTGTTTACATAGGTTTTGAGCGTTTTTAGCCCTATTTTATCTATAAAAGCCGTAATTTTGAGTTTCAATTTGTTTTCTTTTTTTAAAATGACGTGTTTGTGAAGTGTTTGCAATTGAACTAAGATTTTTAGGTATCAAAATGTAGGGTTGCATGTTTAAAATATGTTTTCATGAATTAAATCTGCATGGCAACAGGTTTGGTAGGCATGGAACCACTAAATCTTTCCCGTACACCCCTAAAATAGGATACTGTGAAAAATGAAGATTAGTGTAAAAGGTAAAATAATCATTCAAACTCGATTTGGTAGCATTCAGCTACTATCAATTTTGATTTTAGCGGTATTTTTGGCATTACTGAGCTCGTATTCGCTACTATAATCCAGTATGGAACCACCAATTTGGAAGAATTTGCTTAAAAAATCAGTTTTGGCATGAACATCGACATAAATAGGCATATTCGTCGTCCTAATTGTACCTAAAATGCATATTTATTAATGTCCATTGAATGTTCTAAACATTTGATCTATTTAATATGGTGTATTGACAAGAAATGCAATTTGGTATATCAATATAGATAGTGTAAAAGTTAAAAAAAATATCTCTGACTTTTGTCGATTTCAGACTATTGTCCTTGGTATTCACAAGATCATATCTCGGCAAATACTCATTCGATTTACATGAAGTAAGTGTTTTTTAAGCTTGTTATGAAAATGACAACACAAATTCCTCATTTAAGAAACATCTGAACATGTTTTCTTCTCTTATACATGTTATAGGTTTACCACTACTAATTACATGTAAACCTCCAAGGTGTAGTCGAATGTAGTTCCTATAATGAAAGGTAATCCCTCCTTTTTTGATGGAAATGGGTATTATAAGTATGGGGGAAACTGCCCATTTCTATTCGATTTTGTGATTGTATGTTTAAGAAGCGTATAAATAGGTTTTACTGGATCACTGATGAACATTTTAATTTTCCACTCTATGCTTACACTTTGTGAGCAATGAAAATAGTCAATCAATGAAAACATATATGAATATTACGCTGCTACATTATCCATACTTGAGTTGAATTTGCAGTAAATCATTAATATGTAAAACTTTAACATTGGTGTCTATTGGGGTAATAATTAGTGGTTTTATACCTTCATAGTATTAACTGTGTAGTACCTTTGCCGCATGGGATAGAAGTCTACACATTTCAACAATATGAGTTTGACCGTTAACGGTGCAAAGCAGGGTATACATTCTGGTAATTGCTCACCTTGTAATAAATATGAATGCGTTTAACGTGTATGCCCTATCCTGCAACGGGCTAGAACAACTTCTTCTCGACAAATGGGTCTAATAGAAGGACGCCATTCTCCGAGTAACGGTTTAATTAAATGGAGTTTCTTGTTCACTGACAAATCCCAAGCGGCTTGCCAAGAGTTACGAATATATGTGTTAATACAAGATTTTGAAATCTGTGTAAGGTTGAATCATGTTAGAAAGATGTCAAAGAAATGAAGGAAAATAAGAGAAAAACTTAGCATCTGAAGTGAAATCATGCAAGGAAAATATAAAAGAAAGTGTGCAAACGCAGACCCGATAATTATCCAAACAAACAGACAGCAAAAAAGTGAAATTCAAATCATTAAACAATAATTTTCAGTAACGATAATGAATTCATCAAGCTTTGTTAATAGTTAGGTCTGTTAGAAAATAGCTCAACTAATAACATGCATAATTGTATCAACCTGGCTTAATCATCCAGGGTCTCGGAAGACACACATTACATTTTACTCATTAAATAAACAGTGTATCAAACTCATGCTTAAACTATTGTATAACATTAATTATTGTATGTCTACATGAATAGTTATAATATGTATTTTGCACACATTCTGAACATTACCAAAATAACTTCAATATCATAAAAATGATAATTTCAATCTGTATTATATAGATGTATAATCTTAATATAAACATGATCGTTTCAATGTGCTTTGTATGAAAAATCTAACCATAATCAGTATAGTGTCAATGTATATTGTACACAGTTTGAACATAACAGGCATGATAGTGTCAATGTGCATTGTATACAAAACCTGAAAATAAACAGGATTATGGAAGCGTATATTGAACCCTACTATCTTTAAAGTATAATCGAAAACAGATAGAATTACCGAATAGTTTTCATATATTTTTTTAATTTATTAAATTTACCGTTTTCTTTAAAGAAATAATCCTTATAAATATAAAGTTTTTTCAAACGAAAAATAAAAATAAATGTGTTTGTCATTGAGTTCTAATAGTTATCTTCGTTTTTTTATGTTTTTATATTACTGAATATAAATATAATGATCGTTGTGGTATTCTTAATGTCGCAATATATAAATAGATCGACCTTACCATGCCTATTGTATTGTGAGGGGTTATAATTATATCAACTATATATCGACCTTATTCTGAGGCGTTATACTTATATGAAAAACATATGGACCTTATTCTAAGGATTTATACTCAGAGTAAAATATATATCGAGATCCAAAGAGGCAATCGCTTCAGCCATACTGTAGTCTGTATGTACATGTACATTACTGTATCGTGTAAACAATCGTGAGCGTGCAATGACTTTAGACAAGGAGAAAATGTTGTTTTAAGCTCTGGAATACCGAATGACAATGATTCAATGAATCATCATGGAACTATAGTATTGGATATTGACGATAGGTGCAACATGCAACTGTAAATGTTTATTCTCGGTCTCGAATTCGTAGCGACATGACTAGAGTTTTTGAAATTTTCTGTTTATTTCATAATGTCTTGGATATGACTGATTTGGGTTTCAGCAGTGCAATCAATGGGACATTTATCAACGGGACATTTATACATGGGAAGTGAGGATTACTGTGCAGTCAGGTCGAGGTGTCCTCATGACTAAGAAACAAGGAAGAAATTGAGTGGGTGGAGAAAGGTGCTCTGAGAAATAATGTAGACAAAGTCAAAAACAGTAAGATCTGTCTAGTACCATGGTGAACCATTGTACATAGATTTTGTTACAATGTTTGTCATGTAATATTTCAACATGGACCGATTTGTTTACATAAATAGGGTGAAATGCAAATGAGTGAGTTGAATATTGATGAGCTGTCACGTGGATAGACTATATAACATCAGGGTTTGTGTTGATACATATTACTTTAATAACTTCACCGTCTACTGTACTCAGTCTGACATGTAGTCATGACTCAAGAGTATAATGGCAAGTTGATGCCAACAGTTTGCATTAAGCATTAGTTGATGTCGCTATCGGAACTATTAAAGTTTAAAGCGCTTCTGTGGTTGTAACCGTGGTTGTTCCAGTTCACCGTCACAGTTATATCCGCCTGGATGCATGGAAAATAAAAATTCCTCCATTAATGGTGGTGCTACCGAAATAAGAAGACATTGCCTACTGGCTGTATGCATCGCCAATTCATGGAGATGGACCGTTAATTCAGCTGGCCATGGGATGTGCTGGCTTCCGTCACTGAATCACTTAATGAACCGGTACTGGTTCATAAAGCCTTCTTAACTCTTTTATTTTCTGCTTCTGGTCATTCACTTTTCTGTCGTTGTTAACGCTCTGAACAATTTTATGGCCGTTTATTCAATTCTTATTATTCGATTTATTGAACATTGGCGGCGGATGACATTGACGTCAGCAATTATTTATTAACGTCATGGCTCAACGTCACAGTTACTTTTGTGTTGTGAGTTACTTACTAATATTTAGCGGTCATTATAGTCTCAAACTATTTATTCTTTTACATTTCTATGGGTAAAAGTTTGTAATTTCTCAATTTCATCCATAGAAAAGTAATAAAAATAGTCAAATAAAATGATAATCGCTTAAATATTAATAAATAAATCTAGTAATAACTAACTCTGAACACATAAAAAACTGCGACGTCAAGTAAGTGAATTGAATAATTTCGGTCAAAATAGGGAAATCCTTTACTCGATGGTAGGTGTGTTTTGTTTTTTCAATCGCTTACGTTCATACTCTCGTTTGTGAAAAGAAACCACATGTCTGCCATCTTGTGAAGGATTTCTTAATAATCAAACGCAACAATTGAAATAATCTCTATTTATTTGTAGTAAAATGTTTCGCTTTCCCCATGTTTTATTTCTACTTTTTCTACTTTTTTAACGCCTGTCTAGGTGGAGAACAACATGCCTACTACATGTATCTCGTGAAGGCTTTCCCAGTAATCGATCTTAGAAGTTAAATAATCTCTATTACCCGAATTTTAGAAAAATCCTTCACTCGATGTTGTTTTTCACTCACTTTCATCCGCTAGTTTATGAAAAGAACAAAACGCCTACCATCTCGTAATGGATTTCCCTATAATCAAACAAGGAGTTTAAAAAAATATATTTGATAATACAAGTTTGTTTACGATTTAACGTATTATTACAAAATGTTTCGTCTTTATTTGGTGTTCTCAGTAAATGAAACTGACAACACTTGATTGATGTCATAAATCACACAGTTTGTAATTTGTGTGGTCCGCTCTATAGGCAAATCCTTCACTCGAAGGTAGGATTGTTTTGTTTTTTCACTTACTCGCATTGGCTTGTTTGTGAAAAGGAACACTTGTCTATAATCTGGTGAATGGTTTCACTGTAATCGACGCCAGCAGTTAAGTAATGTTTCGTTTACAGACAAATCATTCACTCGATGGTAGGCATCTTGTTTTTTCCCTCACATCTGTCATTCGTGAAAATAACTAAAAAAGGTTTCCATAGAACAGAGTCAGCAGTTAAACAAATATCTATATTTTATACAAGTGTTGTGTATGATTTAAACCCGCTGTCCCACCAACAAAACTGGCAAATTTTACATCGTTGCAAAATCTGCTTACGATGACTGTACGTGTTGCTTAGCTGAACTATAACTGCAATATAAATGCGTTAATCATCACCCTCTTGTTATCCTTGCCAAAGAGTCGAACTTATTTCACGCAATTTTAATTACGATAATTTTAACTTAAGTACCCGTGAATAGACTTTTAATCGGCATCATATAATGTATGTATTTTTATGACCTCAACACATGAATGGAGTTTTAGGTTATGAATGGTTTTGTAGTGTAAGTTGACGGTTAAGTTTCTTTAGATTAGTTTATAGAAAATGTTCACTCTTTTCTGCTATTTCCAATGTTCTCAGCAAATAACATTGACATTCTCAACACGTAATTGATGTCATAAGTCAGCGTCATAGTTTGTGGTAATCGATCATGAAAAGAACCATTCACCTACCATCTCATGAAGGATTTCACTGTTATCAACCCTAGCAGATAAATATTGTCGCTGTCATTTACAGAGAATGTTCCAATACTTATTTGTCATCACTTGCATCCACTTGCTCGTGAAAATAACCACACAGCTACCATCTCCTGAAATATTTCCTTTTGAAAAGAACCACACTCCTACTGTCTCACTAAGGATTTCCTCACAAATATTGTTTATATTTTATTACTTGGCATCCACTCGTTCCTGAAATCATTAGACTTGATATTAAAATGAACATATTCGGCAAGATATGTGGTTCAACATGAAAGTGTTACGTTATAAGTTGAACACCTCTTGTATTCACAATTCAGTAATATGTTAAAGCTGGTTTATCTTACCAAAACAGCTAACGTTGTAGTAAACCATCCTTATCTCATCAAGGTATCCCCTCCAACTCCATGTTAGCTTTGGCTCTTTAGAGTCGTCCAAGTCCAGATCACTAGAAAAAAGACATTAACGTGCATAGAAATAGCAACAATACAAGACAAATCTGATATCTGCTTAATTTCTTAAAAACACTTATGGATAAGTAGAGCAAAAACATTGTAAAACCTAATATTATTTCCCCCGCAACCTCAAAAACGCATTTTCACAACATTCTGATCACCTCGTATAATAACTCACTAGCATAAACAACCATATTCTGAATTTGTATCGTAGAAGGATGGTCTACTGCGTGATGTTGCTTGCTGATTAAAAAATACAATTCTGAGCATATTTCTTCGTCGTAATACAATTGAATGTAATAAAAATGAACTCTTATTTTTTTCAGGGGGTTGCCCAGTAAGTAAAAGTAATCTACTGAAGGTCCTCAAGATATGATTTCAATTTTAGAGGAATTATTTGAGTTAGACGGCTTTTATAATTTGCCTACATTTCAAGTTACCTGTAGCTAACACATTTAAAGTGGGCTATTTACAGCGTCCAACAAAACTACGCTCCTAATGTGTAATGTATTTGTGTTTTTCCTCAGTTGTGTCAGTTGTGTAATTAATCTATTATTTAATCAATAAATTGAATTGTTTAATGAGGGTACGTGTTTATTTCGCCAGTTTATCTTCAGTCAAATTGTAATATTTTGATTGTATACCCATCTCTCTCTGCAGCAACATGAACACGTTGTTACACATAACCACATAATTTCAATCCCTGGCTCAGTGTCCAAAACGAGGTATTTGAGTTGCACTGCTATAGTTATACACATAACCACATAATTTCAATCCCTGGCTCAGTGTCCAAAACGAGGTATTTGAGTTGCATTGCTATAGTTATCCTAATGTAATTTAACACAGCACGTACAGTTGTTTTACATGGAATGATTAGAATATGTAACCAGTGACATATTATAACCGTGTTTATTTGGCAGACAGTCTTAACACCCTCCAAAGTCACGATTACATTGAGTGGGTTACCAACAGCACTTACAGAATTAAACGTACTTTCCAACTTCCTGTAGCTGCATATCTTCCAGTTTAATGCCCGTATATATGTTGTATCTCGGATTATCTGCTTAAGTCCCGGAATTGTCTTGTTCTTACTGCAGGCTTTGCTTTCCGGATTATGTAAACATTTTCAACAGCATTTCACAATCAACTTGATATTCATAATTCATAATTGACACATTTTATTGTAAAAAAGCTTCATCTGTAATAGCAAATAGTTAATATTAGAATGTAATAGTCACGTGTATGTCATTAACTCCTTACAAAGACATTCGAACTCAACTGTCACTATTTAAAAATCATATCTTTAAGAAACTCGTTAAGTATGTCAGACAGATTACCAACCAAGTTTTTGAACTGTTACTTTTAATCTTTATTTAAAAGAACAGTTCGCTGTATTACACGTTGCATCTGGATCCTCTCCGAGTTATATACTTTTCCTCGAAATGGTATATTGTACATTCATCTACATTAGGTTCAAATGTAGTATTATGCTTCCCGTTATCTAACCTCAGTTAATTGCTAATTTTCCTGTTCGAATGTTGTACCTACTTCTACCTGAGACGAGTATTTGGTTTAACGAAACTAAAACGTCGCTTTCATTCCTTTTTAATTTCTTCTGTCGGTCGGCTGATTGGTGTTTAGCGTCATTTTCAGCACATGTTAGGCTATATATGACGTCGATTTTTTAGTGGTGGAGGAAGTCCACCCACAGTTTTCACGGTACAACCAGTACTGTATACCTTCAGCCATCCTTAAAAATCTACACTTTCTCATATACAAGTCGAGCTCACGATGAAATTCAAATCCGCTGCGGGTTCACATCGAACCCACTGCGGGTTCATCTGTCACAACATGTTGTTTACTGTTACTGTTATTTTCCTTAAATGTGTCTGATCTGTCCGTTTTCATTCAGTTCTGCAATATAATTCTTTATGATACCGGCTGTCCTGCCATATAGGTTTTACTTTCCTCCCCGGACGTCTTTCTCTGATTCTGCATATGTTTAATCTCAGTTGGCATTGTTTCTTTGTATATGCACGAATACGGAGTTTTCTATTCACTCATATCATAACTACGAAATATTGAATTCCCGTGTATGCACGAATAAAGAATTATTGTCTCCAGTAAATAAAATAATACGGAGTTAAATGTTCGCGTGTACTCACGAATTATTCCCGTATATGCACGAATACGTCACTTTATAATATACGTTTTAATCGGATAAAGATTAAACACGTATTAAGCTTCAAATATGTCAAAAAGGGAGACGGTTTTAAATAAACATGATGTATTATACACTTATAATACGGAAGAGAAGTCGTGAACTTAAAATATAAAGATTAAATACTTACTCAGCTTCACAAATACACTTATAATACGGACGGCAAGTCGTGAGCTTATAATATATAGATTAAACACTTATAAAAATGGGGACGGATTTTTAATAAGCATGCTGTATTATACATTAATAATACGGAAGGCAAGTCGTGATCTTATAATATATAGATTGAACACTTATTTAGCTTCAAAAAGGGAGACGGATTTTAAATAAGCATGCTGTATTATATACTTAATGGGACCACCTATTCGAAATTAAAGTTTTCAAATTTTTCCTAGTTTTCATTGATATCAACAATTTGGCCAAGTTTACAAATGGTCGGATGGAAAATGAAGGCCCTATCGTGTTAACGAGACAAACTATAGCATATTTAAGAAAATCAAGCGCCGTAACTCTGGTGTTAATGGTCCTAACTGGTTGGGTTTCGAACTTTTATGAATTTCTATCGATATCAACAATCATTCAAAGTTTGGTAAAGATCAGATAAAAATGAAGGCCCTATCTTGTTAGAGAAAGTAAACTATAGAATATTTATAAAAAATCAAGGACCATAACTCCGGTGTTAATAGTCCAAACTGGCTGGTTTTCAAACTTTTCCGAGCTTTCATTGTCATCAACAATTTGACCAAGTTTCTAAATGATAGGATGAAAAATTAGTTTAAGACGGGTGTTCATATTTGGCACAGTGGTTGCATAGGATATGTCGATGACAATGAATGCTTCACGCCCAGGGTATTTATGTTGAAATTCACCACAACGAACATTAAACCCACGCTTTTCAATTTCCTTTGTGGTCAGTGTTCAATGTCAAAATCACCAAAATGAACATTTAACCCGCAATTTTCTATATGTGTTAATGAAATGTATTACGCGCTATACGTCGTGATATACATGTAAGCATACAACACAGACGGGTTTTGCGATTTGATGTATGGGTCCTCCTTATGCTAAAGAGGACTTATGTTAATGTGGGGTCGGAATGCATTTTTATTATTTCATCGTAACCTAAACTCCTCCTACATAACCTAAACTCCTCCTAAATCAATTGAAGAGGGTGTTCTTTATTAGCTTAGGATGTGTAGATGACAACAGAGGTTTCGATTCTAGCTCTGGGGCCAGAGGTCAATGTCAACAAGCAAATTTCACTAAAATGAGCATTAAAGCCACAGTTTTCAATATTTGCTAACGAAATAGCTTACACAGAAATAGTAATGATATAATCATACCATATGTAACGCGTTTTGTTTGAGAATTAACATAAGGGTCAGAATAATGTTTTATTGTTTCCTCCAAGCTTAAACTTCTTTTAGATCAGTTGAAGGATGGTATTGATATTTAGAGTAGTGGTTGCCTAGAATGCGTAGATACCAACGAAGATTTGTTTATTTCGCCCATTTTTTTCTCCTTTAGGGCAAAGCATTTTCTTAGAAAATGGGACCATACGCCGATGTCCATGGAATGGGTTGAAAATACCGCAATAAAGGTTCCATGTTCACGTCATATGCATACCATCTTCGGAATGGCTAAAAGGTTCGTACTATTAACATTTTAAATATTGAGTTTTGCTCTAAACGGGGATACAGGGCGTGAACGGTAGCAAGAATTTCAATTCTCAAACGAGACTAGAACATATTTTACACTTATCGTGTTCGGCGATTTCCAAATTCATCTTTCAAACTCTTTTTATATATCACAGTAGCGTTACCTGTGCAGTGTGGCGGCGATAAAACGATCTTTGGAGATGGCTGAGCCCGATATTTATATACTGATATCGTGGTACATTCTCAAATATTTCGCTGTCACTCTTATGTCGAATAGGTGGTTACACTTTAAAGGCGCTGAGTAGGTTTTAACCACCCTTGGGATAAGTTGTCTGTGTTTTAATTTAGTCGTTTGCCTGTTACTTGTGGAGCGCTGCTGTCTAATGGTAGAGCGTCGGTCCCATGATCGAAAAGTCGTGGGTTTGATCCCGGCCATGACCATATGTATTGTGTCCCTGAGCAAGAAACTGTATCTGCCTTTGCTTAGTACTGGTTTACCCAGGAAGACATCAAGAGTAATTCAGTAAGTTCAGAAAACTTTTGTTAAAGACCCCGTCACACTCTGACGTGACAGCATGAAGATCCCACTGCGTCCAAAAAATAGAGATGAACGCAGCGGGAACTTGATCTTTTCTGAAAAATGTGCATTTATCAATTTCATGCTTCGTCCTAGACAGGTCCCTGCGATGTCCTCGCTGCGTTGCACACGTTCCCACTGATTTCCTTTTACGTACCTGACCAAGCGCCCACTAGGTTGCCTGTGTTTGCACACGGTCCCTGCTACGTCCAATCAGATCGAGCTAAGCTCTTGCTACGGTGTCGCTGCGTCAATGGGGATTCCCCCAGGTTGGTATAAATACTGCGCCACTCAGTGACAACTCAGTGAGATCTCCATCCATTTTCCCCGTCCGCGCTAAGCTTGTAGTACGGCAATGGAGTCACTACGAGGTGTTGGTTACGTCTATAACTGGTCAATGCCGTCTTTAATACGTCTTTACGAAGTCCTTGCTGCATGGTGCTCAGAACGTGGAGCAGCTACGCTCATTTTGAACATGTCCAAAGTGCGCGTAGAGTTTCAAAGACCATGGAGACCATGCTAGGTCCTTAAAGGTTTCTGCTGGGTTCCTTGCACGTTGTTGGATTTCTTACTGCGTCCAAGCAATTTCTTCAGTACGCAGTGGGAACTTGATGCTACTACGTCAGAGTGTGACGGGGGTTTTACAATCGATGTAAAACACATATATTCAAACATAAACTGTTAACTTATCACTATTGTGATATGCAGGCTTTATAACCTGTGCTCCTGTTCATCTTGGATTCCACATGGAACTAGATCCGCTTGCTTCAGTATTTGCAACATTGTTGTTCGCCAAGATATGAGCATGGTTCAACTTCTGGGTCTGTCACAAACATAGTTTGATCAAGAACTTTACTATGACACGTGGAGGCAGATAGTTTTGTTTTAACAAAGCAACTAGAGTGTAATATAGATGAATGGGACTGTAGAAATATCTGCATCTTTTTCCGGAGGCGACCTGTTGTTAAACTCTTAGGGATGCTTAGTATTTCGTCACCAGCGGTTGTCTAATTATTTTTCCGGATCCGTTGTCTGGGCCATGGTTATGTCTTTTATTTTATAATTTAAACTTTCTCATTCTCCTATGCGACTGTGTCGAGAGCAAAACGGAAATTATATTAATTAATGATAGTAAAACGTAATTGCCAATGACACGTTTCGGAATACCTAAATATGTCCGTTGAAAATCAATAGTAACAGGTAACATTTTCCAGTGCCTTTTAGTTCTTATCGCTTTCCTATTTGAGGTTTTCAGGATGTAGTGATGGGTACAGTTATGCTTGGACTACAGTTCCCTAGAGCATGGTTGCTTCACTGACAAAGCGTTGAGACGGGCAATGCAGTACTATACTGAACATGTTAAACAGAACTTAAAACTCGTATGGATATTTGCATATATTTTTCAGACTTGTATTGCTGTATATGTTAACGGCATCATCCATTACTGGGGTGTACGTCTGCATTTACATAGTTATTTATCAAATAAAGTTCGGCATTCGTTATCGGGACCGACAAGTGTTGTTCAGTTATGATTGGTCCTTTTTTAGGCGCTTACTGTCGGCATTTCTAGCGGAATAATGTTTCGCCCCCGTTGTTGGGGCAAGACAATCATGTTCATTTAGCAATTTTCTTAATTTGAAAGTAAATATAAAAAATACATAAAATACAATCTTTAAGTATGACTATTATACAACTTGTATTTCAGTTTTATATTGTAAACACAGGCGCGGCCATTATTTTGACAAACCTATAAATTAACGTTTAAATATTTCTCATTCTTGCTATTATTATCCGCTGTTTTGTGTTGCCTGCGTAGCATTTAGCCATCAATTTGTCCGTCGTCTTTCGTTCGGCAGTTACATGTTAACCTGCAACCTAATATTGACATAAATTAAAAACATATTTGACCTTTGTTCGTGAAACTTTACAGACATCTCACCCCAAGAAATGTCGTTACACTGCCATCTGCAACCTGACCTAGTTCATAACTTTGCAAAATACTAACATAATTTGAAAAGTATTAAAACTATGTTCAAACATATTTTCGTCTTACCCCAAGGAAAGTCGTTACACGTGTCAAAGAACGCTGACTTTCATTTCGCCAGAGTTTATACACATGTCCAAAAACTCGACAGAATCGACAGAATTATACTCATTTACATAAAGATTTAACATGCAACCTGATCTAGCTCATATCTTGGCAATATATTGACATAAACTGGAAAGTAGTTGACCTATGTTCACGAAACTTTTACCACAAGAAATGTCTTAAACATAACTATCTTTCGGCAGAGTTATGCCATTTTCATAAATCTTTACTCTACAACTTGACCCAGCCCATAACCTTTGCAAATATTAGCTTACGGTCATGCAACTTTATACATTTCCTTATCAATTTTTCGATACCATTGACTTGTCCAATAACTCTTAATTGCATTTCGGAAGAGATATACCCATTTTCATTTAACTTAAACCTGCAAACTAACGTAGCTCATAACATGGAAAACTATTAGCATATCATCATGAATCATTATACAGTTGTTCCGTATCAATTATGAATTAAGCACACAGCAGGCGACACAATTGTTCCATGGAACACCCTTATATTTGTCAGTTAATAATCCCGTGTAAGCATGCATACGGAGTTGAAATTGTATAACTGTTAAAAATCCCGTATACGTACGAATACGGAGTTTTAGATTCCCACAAAATTTACAAATAGTTTATATGTTCTGTATATGTCAAAATACGTAGGTAAAATATGTCCCTATATCCATATATAAGGAGCGTTATATTCCGCTATACGCACTAATATGGAATTGGGTATTCACTTTTACGCACCAGTACAACGTTTAGTACGCAAGAATAACTAAATAGTTCCATATGTTCACTTATACGGAGCTTTATATTCACATGTATGCATGAATACGTAAGTTTCTGTTCCTGCATATTAAAAATACGAAGTTGTATAGTCCCGTCTTCGCACATGTACGAAGCTTTCAGATTTCCGTATAGAAGCCGCGGTATGCGATATTTTTATGCACAGAGTATTGTATATCCGTATATTGACTTACACTTTTTTTTTGTTTATTACAAGAATATTTTAATACGCTTCTGAATATTCAGAAGTTCATCAATAACATTTAACAAATGATTAAAATTGTGTTTAATTGTATATAAGTGATGAATGTACTGAGTTTTGTGTAAATCCGTATACTTAGGTATTTTTAAAGTTTAACCTTTATTAAGTCTATGCGAAAAATGACCATTTGGTGGGGTCAAATTTGACTACATGGTCACCATTTGAATACAGTTTGTAGACGACCATACGCTTATGCTACATGGTAAAAGCTAGACCTCTAGCTCTTGAAGTTTCAGAGAAGAAAACTATTTTTTTATTAAAAACAATTTGGGGTCTCAGTAGGTCAATGGTCAAGGCACCACGAATATGCATTCCGCGCGATTACTTCGAAAGCGTGACACCACCCATCTTCATGAAACTACATTTGATCAGAACAGGGTCCGTATATGGATCACTAGGTTATAGGAGATTTACACCAGGATTTGTTTAAAAGGAATTATTTTTTAAATATTCCGAAACTGTAAATTATAAAATAGAAAGACATGTTTAAAGATTAAAGAGGATATGGTGTCTTTAAATGTATCCATTTTTAATCTGAAATATGTCTAGCTTTTATTTTAAAGTTTTTAGTAGCATCATTAGCATATGTTATATATTCCAGAGGTTGAACAGTGACATAATTGAAATATGACCTAACTGACGAATGTGTTTGTACAAATATACTTAACTTTTCGGATTGCCTGCATTTATTAATGTTTTGATTAGATATTAGTCATTGTTTAAACAAATTGTATTTTTGAAATGTTTAAAACATTACTTGCGTATCAACTGGATAAGAGATAAGAACAGAATTGCCTAAAGGAACATTTTCCTTATAGGAATGGAGGTGATTGATTTCAATCCCAAGTACAAATCGGAAACGTCATAGTGTGCATTTGCATTAATTTAAGCTATATGTTACATTCGGTTTAATCATTGTTTATGAAAATGTTTGGTCTGGAAACTTCGACGACTCGGCTAAGTTTTGTTGCTAATGCATGAATATTAATTTAAGTGGGGGTTGGGGGATATTACATTGCTAACAGTCGTACATATAATTCAAATGACGTAATTCAATCACAAAACAAGAATTGATACCGCTTTAAAACGCCAAATTATTTAATATTAATTAGCTGAGTCGTCTAGTTTTCCAGACCGAACTATTTCATTAATAACTAAATTGTGCGGATTATGGGGCCTAGTTTAGTATAAATAATTGTATGCACATTGAATGTAAATTATTATGATGGTTGTATTCGTATTTTGATTGGCACTCATATTTATACCTCCGCAAAGTGTGGGGGGAGGGTATACTGAAATGACCTTGTCCGCCCGTCTGTCCGTCTGCTCGTAGACGCATTCTTGTCCGGGCTATTTTTCAATAATTCCATCTTAGAATTTCGCGAAACTTGCCTGGAAGTATCAATATCGAGTAGATATGTATATACTATCGTGACGTTCCGGTTCGATAATTTTCCACTGATTTATGGCCCTTTGTATATCTAATATAAATATATATCATACACAATTCTTTTCCGGGTTATTTCTCTTAAACTCCTTGTAAGAATTTCTCAAAACTTGCTAGAAAGTATCAATATCGAGTGGACATGCGCATATTATCGTGACGTTCCGGTTCGATAATTTTCCAATGAGTTATGGCCCTTTTCATTTCTAACATATATATATAATATAAAATTCTTGTCCGCGCTATTTCTCTAAAACTTATTGTTAGAATTTAGCGAAACTTGCTAGGACGTATCAATATCAAGCGGAGATGTGCATACTGTCATGACGTTCCGGTTCAATAATTTTCCACTGAGTTATTGCCCTTTGCATTTTTAATGCATTTCATACTTGGTAGTCAAATTGAAAATTCTTGTCCGTGCTATTTCTCTAAAACCCCATGTTATAATTTCGTGAAACTTGCTAAGAAGCATCAATATCAAGTGAATATGCGAAAATGTTCGTGACGATCCGGTTCGATAATTTTCCACTGAGTTTTGGCCCTTTGTATTTCTAATATAATTATATATATATATATAATACACAATTCTTGTCCGGGTTATTTCTCTAAAACTCCTTGTTACAATTTATTGAAACTTGCTAGGAATTATCAATATCAAGCAAGTGCATACTGTCATGACGTTCCGGTTCAATAATTGTCCACAGAGTTTTGGCCCTTTGTATTTTTAATGCATTTCCTACTTGGTAGTTAAATAGAAAATTATTGTTCTGGCTTTTTTACTAAAACCCATGTTATAATTTCATGAAATCAATATCAAGTGGAGATGCGCATATTGTCGTGACGTTTCGGTTCGATAATTTTCCACTCAGTTATGACCCTTTGTATTTTTAATGCATTTCATACTTGGTAGTCAAATAGAAAATTCTTGTCCGGGCTTTTTCTCTATAATATTTGTCTATATATCTTATAGGAACAAAGTCTTGTGTGTTTACCCAACCCCTAGCAAGTTGCCAGCGGGGGGTATTTGTCCGCCTCCGGCGACAGTTCTAATTCCTTCAGATCATATATTCTCCCTTATATATATTATTTTTGCTGTTAAAATATAGATACTCACCGATATTATATTAAACACTATGTTGAACAGTAATGGTGCGGTAAAACATTCTAACACTCCACACATTTAAACAGGAGTTTTAAATATCAGGATAGGAATATACACTGATAAGATGCTTACATGTATTCTCTAAGTCCGTCCGGATTTCTATACTCTAGCCGTCCGTATAGGTTGCACCTGCTTGAGATGTTGTAAAGCTTATTTAATAGACGCCGATTGCCTACGATAACATTAACTGTTGTAGTATTTAAATGTTCATCATACTGCTTCGTAAATCCTGAGTGTTTAATCGCAGCTCCATCGGAAAAGCAATATGCAACCACTGTACCTGAAAATGACAATGGTTTATTGGAAGATGGGATAATCAATAAATGAGGTTATCAACACTTTTGAAATAGTTCTTATTTATGTGGACATAAAGTTTCATTATTGGACTAATAAAGGCAAATCCAAAGAGCGAAATAACACAATCCTCTGTTCAATGCCAATAATACAGTTATTATCTTTATTTCACTTAAGGCCATATAAACGAACTGAACTGAACTGAATTGGAGTTTATAGTCGCACCAACAGCTAGTGTCATATGACGACTTTTCCAGCATCCAATGGTGGAGGAGGACTCATATATACAAACAGCATAAGATAAAATACATGTAACTACCAATGGCGACAAATCTTCAACTAGAAATAATACATGTATGCATCAGGAAACGTATAAATAATGCAGTGAATGGATGTCTAAACAATAGATTTACTTGGCAAATCATTTGTGGAATCGCTTAAGTTTTCCGATGCTATGTTGGTGTCATTATACACAGTAATAAAAAGCTCGATGTTGTTTTCTTTACCAGAACCAGGTGTTTCGTTGTGTGTTTTCCATTTACTTAGACGAAACTAATATATCTATCCTCACGGACTCAAAACATGATGAGGTTTTGATGTACTTATATGCGTTTAGTAAAGAAGTCCACCATTTGTGTAAACAACTGTGTACAGGAGGTTATGCCGGTATTCTTAATTTGGGACAAAACAGTCTTATCAACACTGAGAAGGCTAAACAGCCATTAAGTTATCCTTGATTGAATTGGATTTTATAGTCGCACCAACAGCTAAGGTCATATGGCGACTTTCCAGCTTCCATTGGTGGAGGAAGTCCCCAGGTGCCCCTCCGGGCAATTTCCGTGCACGGGCGGGCACCTGGGTAGAACCACCGACGTTCCGCAAGCCAGCTGGATAGCTTCCTCACATAAAGATTCCTAGGCCCCTGAGGGATCGAACCTACAGCGGTGAGGGGCATTTTAAGTTATCAGTGTAGAAAGTTATTTGCTAAAACTCAATGGTATGACATAAGTTTCCTATTCGATTATTACTCATTTTTCAAAGTGGTAAACATGTAGCATTATTTGTTAAACTAGTTTTATGTTTAGTAAAATATTCTTCCATATGTAAAATTAAAAGTCAAAAGCCTACGTGGTTTTAAAGAAGAAACAATGCGCCACGAAAAAACTATTGACAACATTTCAAGTTTTGGGATATTAACAATAGCTTGTTTCAAATCTTTTATAGATAACACTCATTTTGGATTTTTTAATAATTTAGTTAATTATTATTATGTGGTCACTGGTAATTTTCTGTATGTTTTTGGTTTAATAATCGTCATCATCTTGAAAAGCAAGAATTATATATGAACAAGCGTCTTGATGTTTTCAGCTCACAAACGTGTTAGCTATTTTAATGACTTGTTCTAATTGTGTTTAGGCAAAATTAATAGCAGTTCATGGCCGATTTTCAAATGCAACTTGTGATAGTTATAATCCAAGTGTGGATCCGGGATGAGGGGTTGCATAGCAGCGGAGCAGACCATGCATATTGGTCGAGCGAAATGGGTGTACGACCCTCTCAACACACTCACGCTCACACATAAACAATGCGAATAAGAATTGTTAACACGATTGTGGTTTGGTATTCTTGCTTGGCAGTATAAATTTTCAAAATGCATGCCCCCATTAATTTATTTCAAATCCTGAATCCGCTCCTGTAATCCAACTATCGTAATAAATATAAAGTTATTTTCTTAAAATTAAGAAAATACTGATAATTTAAAAAAAAAGTACTGTTGTAATAGCTATTCTTTTTCTGTGGATAGCATGATTGAACTTTGAATCCGGAGATCACGAGTTTGAGTCTCACTGTCACCACAGGGTTAATTTGGTGTGTCCTTAAGCAAGACACTCTTAGTCTCGCTCGGCGGATGGGGACGTTAACCATGAGGTCGCGTGTATCGGAGTCTATCCTCATAGCACTTTAAAGAACCAAAGGAATGTTTACGATAGTACAAGTAAGGCAATGTTCCCGGACTCCTATGTATCATTCCCCTCTCTCTGGGCGGCTCTAAATAACCTAGTCAACGTTGATGAGCCGTTAGACAACAACTCAATTATATTGTTATTGGGTACGAATATATGAAAGTGTGGGTGTCAATACTGTCTGATGCAGCTAGAGACATAGTATTATCATTCACAAGCTCCGTGTGAAACACATCTAAGAATGTACTCTGACTTCGAGAGTGAGTGTTCGTAAACTATAAATGCAACATTACATCAAAAGGTTATTTGACAATGCTTCGGGTATTGTAGTTTGTAACCTAAGCCAAGGACGTTTTAATATGTGGTAGACCCGGCGCGCAACCAACCTAATACCCGGCAAGCATAGTTGTAAAATTGTAAGGTTGCACGTGCCGGATCCACAATTGCTCATCATTGGATTGAACAACAAGAGGGCCAATATAGCACAGAATAGATCACATGATGAACTTCGAAAAGATGAAAAAATGTCGAACAAGCTTATAATTTCATAAGAAAGCTAGATTAGGCTGTCGATGGTGCCAAAAGTGTTCAAAGCCAGTTAGTGTATATATGGTTATAATATGGGGATCACAACTGTTTGACTAATGGGCTGTGTGCTCTGGGTTAGGATGGACCTGGGGTCAATACTGGTTGAATTGCTGTATATGTTCATTCCTAGTAAGTGTATATATAGTGTTAGGGTGAGCATTCAACAGTTTTCAAGCTATGGGCTAGGGGTTATGTCCCAGGGTTACGGTCCGAAATCGATTGTGGTTGGATGGTTTTATCAGTCTGTTCATGCCTAGTAAGCGTGGTTATAGGGTGCTGATCTCAAGGTTTCAAAGTTCATATCCCCAGGGTTGGGGCGGACCCCGGGGCCGATGCTGATTGGATGGTTTATCCGTCTAGTCATGCTCAGTGATAACCGGAGGCCCCGGGTTCAATCCTCCGTGGTGCCACTCGTTATTTAATTCTCCGGCGCAGTAACTTCATTGTTACCAGTTCAACAGAATACGACACTGCAACCAGTCGTCTGCTTAGATTGTCGTTTTTTGAAAGACCACGTGTTCCTGTCTCTCCTAGAAACCATGTGCTCCAGTACCAGCAGTGTGCTTTGGTTCCCGCCATAGAACTTGCGATTGAGTTACGGTGTTTAAGTTACCGTGTATCACTGGACGCGTAGTTTGATAAATAAAAAGAACATATTACAGCAATGTAGAATGATGGTTTTAGCTTTAAGTGTGAACTATGCCCGTGGATCTAGTTTATCAATATATTAACGGCAAAAAGGTGTTTGTCTTCTAAAATGTCATGATGCCATGAATATCTTTTAAAATAACAATTTCTTTAATTTCTTTAAGGGACACACGGCAATCGTTCACATATTTGCATATCAATATTAAGCAAACGTCCATCAAAGGATATCATAAAAGGGTATTCTTTTGTAAAATAATTGGATAAAAAAAATCTTAAAGTAGCGGTGTCCTCGTTCCGTTAGTTTGGTGAATATATCGCAAGAACAGCCACATTAGTTTCTAAAACGATTGGTTAAAGTGTCCCCTATATTTAAATTAAACATAAATCAGCCCTGTGATGCAGGAACACGTAACTCCAGGGCCATTGTAGATTAAAGTTCAGCACTATATGCAAAATGTCATGACTGTAGCCAGGGAGTAAGTATACAGGGAGGAGAAACGGGTTCATAAACGCTCTAGTTTATCGATTTATGTTGTCGCGCTAGACCGCCGCCATTTACTATTTTATCGATACAGGTAAATCGATCGTAAGCGTGTTACATTTAAAAAGTTAAAATTTCAGCCAACATCTCAAATTAGGCAGTTTTTACAGCGTAATCGACATCACGAAATTACCTTCTTGACAAAGATAAATATGTCTAATATTCACTTTTTGTTATTATTAATGCCTAATATAACCCATACTTCGTATCTCGTTTGCAATAACTCCACACCATTTTTAATTTGTAAGATTAAAAATTTCAGCTGATATCTCAAAAGGCACATTTTCATAACCTCTTTTTAGGCTTTGACTTATAATCACCACCATGAAATTACCTTCTTGACACAGATAAATATGTCTACTATTTATTTTTGTTATTATTAATGCCTAAATAACCCGTAGTCTCGTATCTCGTTTGCCATAGCTATACACTGTCACCATTTTTTATTTGGCGCAGAGTGGCGCAATCTTTGTTACACGAAACCGTCTGGTAAAATGTACTTTTATACATGCAAACAAATACACGCTATGTATCAGAGGACACAATGTGAATAAATAATACTTGTTTACATTTCGCACCTTTATTGGGTTTGTAAGTACTGTATAATAATTTATAAGAATTTGCTGTTTTTCACACACGCGCGAAACAACCGGAAGTCACTTTCACGTATTAGTGAAACACACGCGCGACAACATAAGAATTTGCTGTTTTGGTGTACCGGAAGTAAATCAAATCCCATTGAGGTTTACCTCCACCAATTACATGTAAACCTCCGAGGTGTAGTCGAATGTAGTTCCTATAATAAAAAGTAATCCCTCCTTTTTCGATGGAAACGGGCATTATAAGTAGGGGAAAACTGCCCATTTCTATTCGATTTTGTGGTTATATGTATAAGAAGCGTATTAATAGTTTTTTTTTTAGTGCTTTCATACCTATAAGAGATGTGTGCAGTAATTAGGACTCGCTCAGATTCGTACCTAGGGACACTTTTCCGATTACAGTTGGTAAAATAAGCTCAGAAATAAGTTTTCCATAGTTTATTACATAGGTTTTGAGCGTTTTTAGTCCAATTTTGTCTATAAAAGCCGTAATTTTGAGTTTCATTTTTTTTCGTGTTAAAAATGACGTATTGGTGAAGTGTTTGCAGTTGAACTATATCTTTTTGGTATCAACATGTAGGGTTGCATGTTTGCAACATGTTTTCATGAATTAAATCTGCATGACAACAGGTTTGGTAGGCATGAAACCACTAAATCTTTCCCCTACCCCCCTAAAATAGGATACTGTGAAAAATGAAGATTTGAGTAAAAGGTAAAATATTATTCCTTATCATTCATACTCCACTTGGTAGGGTTCAGCTAGTATCAATTCTGATTTAAGCAGTATTTTTGGCATTATTAAGCTCGTATTCGCTACTAAAATCAGGTATGATACCACCAATTTTGAAGAATTTGACTGAAAAATCAATTTTGGCATGAACATCGACATAAATTGGCATATTCATCGTCCTAATTGTACCTAAAATGCATATTTTATTTACGTCCATTGAATGTTCTAAATATTTGATCAATTTAATATGGTGTATTGACAAGAGGTGCCGTTTGGTATGACAATTCAGAAAGTGTAAAATTAAAAAAAATATCTCTGATTTTTGTCAATTTCAGACTATTGTCCTTGGTATTCACAAGACCATATCTCGGCAAATAATCATTCAATTTGCATGAAGTAGGTTTTTTTAAGCTTGTTATGAAAATGACAACACAAAATCCTCATTTAAGAAACATCTGAACATGTTTTCTCCTCTTATAGGTTTACCACCATCAATTACATGTAAACCTCCGAGGTGTAGTCGAATGTAGTTCCTATAATAAAAAGTAATCCCTCCTTTTTCGATGGAAACGGGCATTATAAGTAGGGGAAAACTGCCCATTTCTATTCGATTTTGTGGTTATATGTATAAGAAGCGTATTAATAGGTTTTTCTGGATCACTGATGAACATTTTCGAAATTTCGACTCTATGCTTACACTTTGTCAGCAATGAAAACAGTCGATCAATAAAAACAGCTGTACCCTTGAACTGTTTAGTAAACAAACAAGAACTTTCTTACATGTCTTGTGACCCCACGTTTTCTGGTGATTTTTCAAGTGGAAAAATAGTTTTCTATATGAACATTACACTGCTGCATTATCAATACTGGAGTTGAATTTGCAGCAAATCATTAATATGTGACACTTTAACATTGGTGTTTATGGGGAAAATAATTAGTGCGTTCATACCTTGAGTCCAATGCAATATTGTCCAAGCTTTCTAGTTAGCCATTTTTCAAAATGAAATTCAAACTAAGATTCACTTACATGTTCTTAGTCATGAGACCTGCCTCTCTAGAAAACTGCTGAGAATAGTAGGGGTCATGTAGCATATAAGAAAATAAAATTTTGATCTTTGTTGACACCGTGAACAAACTGCATTCATTCGGCACCTCTTAAATGTGTTCTACTTTCACTTTCAAAAATGTCAAATTGATAAATAAAATCATTATACAACCATGCAAATGGTTCTTAGCTATCACAAACAAGTCAATAAAGTCATTTCAGCCAGTAAAACAGGTCTTACATACTCAAAAATGCCTTTTGTCATAAAAAAAAGTTAGGGATTATATATTTGGGAACTCCTTTCGACTACACCAGGCATGAATACCACCTACACCGGAGGCCCCGGGTTCAATCCTCCGTGGTGCCACTGAGTTCCGTCGGTGTGTTCTTGGGCAAGACACTTTACCTTAGCCTCGTCCGTCGGATGGGGACGTAAACCGGGCGGTCCCGTGTATCGGTCTATCCTCCGAGCACGTTAAAGAACCATAGGAATCTATTCGATAATAAGAGTAGGGCAGGTTCCCGGATTCCTATGTATCCTTCCCCTCTCTCTGGGGCGGCTCTAAATAACCTATGCTGTGTTGATGAGCCGTTAAACAACATTCAATTCAATTCAATTCCACCTACACCAGGTACCACAGTGATTTACTTCCTGTATAATACCTTTTTCACACACGCGCGAAACAACCGGAAGTAGTCATTTTCGTACATTAATGAAACACGCGCGACAACATAAAACGGCAAAACGATCCGTTTTTCTTCCCTGCTGTAGCCAAAACTGTTCTTTTGTCAAAATCGTGGAAAAGTAAAACATGTAAACATGATAACATTTATCTTAACCATTTTCTCTGTGTGTGTATGTTAAATGTGAGAGGTGAAGTTTTCATGAATATAGTAGAGTTGTATAACATTGTCCCCAGGTCGTTTTCACATGTAAGTGTGTTTTTTTAACATTTGTGTAAGATTTACATTAAAGTAACATTGCCTTACACTTGTGACAGTTTTCACATACCGTTTTCGCGTTCAAGCTTACTACATGCAGATCCACAATCTTATTGTAGTACCGATACATAACATAAAACTATGACAGCTATATTTGATTCTCCTGGCTTGGTACTTCATGAGATTAGAACCGAGTAGGCCTTGTAACCGGAAGTTTGCATTATTCGACAACTTATTCAGGAAAGTTGCGCGTGTGTCCCATATTTAAAAAAGTAGAGTTTGTGTAGGAACCTCAAACCTAAAAAGTGTCACATAATTATGTAAAATAAAAAAAGTCACGTAAATAAATAACCTGTCCCAAATGTAACACGGTTAGTTATATATGTAAAAAAAATATCTTTGTGACAAATGTAAAAGAAAAAAAGAAGACAAATGTAAACAATAATTGAAAGTGACATACATTATGTGCAAAAACGGACACAAATGTAATAAAGACTTGCTTCACGTGCACATTAGGTTGTTGTTTTACCCAATCATGAAAAACGTCTCTTGCACTTAATTTATTTACTACTACGTCAAATGTCAAGTTCACTATGACCTGGGCATAAATTCATCAACTCGACACAGATTAAAAATCTCATTTGTTTTGCAAACCCTATCAACACAAAATTATGGGTAAGAATTGTGATTTTCAGACATTTTCTGCTAAGTTACCTTAAGTTACCTTTAAAATTACTCGTTTCTGTAAGTAAATTAGTAATTTCCTTGTAAAATTGTTTTTATTTGAAAAAAAAAAAGAAAAGAGATTTTGAGTCGAGTCTGAAACTTGTGCTCAAAATGTTAATGAATATTAGGCTTGACCATGAAAACTTATTTCCCGGCTGTCATTCATAAATTATTTGCCCTTTAATCTGGACACTTTATACAAATAATACTCTTGGTTAAACAACAACCCCTATCAGTGTTAGAAGGTCAAAAGTCGAGGTCATATGGACCTGACACCTATAGGAAATGATTTTAACATAAAAAACGTAAAGGGAATGTAGGCATACGGGCAAATAATCTTATTTATTGAGAGTTTTGACAAACTTGGAAAAAATGAAAGAATTTTCAAAATCGGATGATAAAGTAGTATTTTAGCTGACCGATATGTACAATATTAATTAAATTGTGTATATTCCCTGCCCAACAAAGTATACATTACGTGGTTCCGCCTTAATTTTATTAAACGATGGCAAAGCTTATATTAGCAAGATGTTATAACAAATATTTCGACAATGAAACACGTTTAACTGAAAAATGCGATAACCTGTTTAAAATTACCTATTAAATGTTTTAATTTTACAACATGCTAATTTTTTAAGCCGAAATTATTGTTTTATTTCATACCCCAGCCAACCCCGTTTTCGCTTCTTGGAGAAGGGGTTGGATGAGGTATTAAAGTTAATACTCGGACCTCGTAATGTGTGTGGCATACTGGAAGCAGTCTGTCCATCTGTCTGTCTGTCTGTCTGTCTGTCTGTTTGCATGTCTTCTGTAGACACAGCCTTGTCCGATAACTGTTCCGCTATATAACTATTCAAGACGAATATAGCCACACTCATAATTTGTTTGTTTGGTGTTTAGCGTAAGGTTGAGCATATTTAAGACTACGTATGACGCTCGAATTTTTCTGTGGTCGAGAAAGACCACTCAATTATTCCTGGGTAGAACTAGTACTGTACACCTCCCACCATCCTACAGAATCGACACTTTCTCAATTACAAGTCGAGCTCCCAGTGGGATTCGAACCCGCAGCGGTGAGGTGAGATGCTAGAAGGTTTACAACGCAACGTCGTTGTTGCAACCCTAAAGGTAACAACTGCACTAAAGGTAACATACTGCACTAACGTTAACACTTTTAAAAATGCTTTAAGTCCTTTTTAAACAAAACTGGTTAAGCAATGCATCTTCACCGAAACTGGAGATGTTTATAAACCATCCAGAGTAGTCTCATTTCTGCGTTTACGTATGGCATACAAATTAAAATTGTATTTGGGACTGGGGAGTGTCTTGATAAATTAAGAATTGATTTTCATTTTTGCAGCGTTTATGCGGTTTGAAGCACTGGTCTTAAATGGCAAATGTCATGAATGAATTTGGCGAATTATTGTAAGTTTTTCATTCACTACTACCGTTTAAAACCGCATTAACGCCTAAACAACGTGCGTCGTGGAACTTACCATTTACTCTCCGCGTTTAAAACTGCATAAACGCTAAAAAAAATAAAATCTATTATTATATAAACTGTATTTGCCCGTCGCTATAGTACCAACAATAACGTGCCTTGAGAGAATAATAATGATAAAAAAGGCAAGAGAGACAACTACCGTCAGCGTATTTTCAGACAGTGGAATAAACTCTTTCTACTGAGATACATTGGATGAGCGCGCATTAGCGTCGATTCTTTGAAAAGTGAAGTTTACTCGAAATCGGACGCTTTTTAAAAATAAATTACTTAATACATTTTACTTTGCGGCTTACTTTACGTGCAAAAATATGTAGCCGAGTTTCCTATCTGAAAACAAGTACCAAGAATGTGTTGTTACCTTTAGGGCAAAGGGTTGTTACCTTTAGTGCAGGTCAAAATCGTGTTACCTTTAGTGCAGCAGTTGTTACCTTTAGTGCAAACTTTATTGTTACTTTTAGTGTAGGTTGTTACCTTTAGTCTCAAAAATGTTACCTTTAGTGCAGTTTGTTACCTTTAGTGCAGTTGTTACCTTTAGGGTTGCAACAGTCGATAACCACTTGGACACGGCGACGGCACCCCACACTCATAAAACTTTAACTAGTTTTTCCTTGATAAGTGGATGCACCTATACATTTTGGGGGTCAAAGGGTTACCTGATAGCGAACAACCTTGTCCGCTCTATAATCAATTTGTTTAGGCATATGCATGCGACGTCACAGGTATACTGTCCATGGTAAAAGGATGACCTTTATACAGTATGAGGTCAATGGGTTTAAGGTTAAGGTTACAATCAAATGATAATTAAACACATTGTTCGCTCTATAACTCAAGACTGTTAGCCATATGCATTAAACGTCACCGATAGACTGGCCATGGAGAAGGGACGAACCTATACATTTTCGGGTCAATAAGTGCAAGGTGAAGGTTACCATTACCTGATAATGAAATACCCCGTCCGTTCTATGACAGCAGTAGAAAGTAAAAAAAAAAACTGCTATGAACAATCTCAAGTGAGGTGGTATTAGTAGGCTGGCTATCATGCTTTTAAATCAAGTGAGACTGCATATCTATGATGTTGATCGTCCCGCCGGCAGCACTCGTTATCCGACGACCAGACGTGTTTTTGACTACATTCAATCATACCGCAGTAGGACCAAAATTGTGATAAACGGTCTCAAATGGTGTGATTTTAGTAGCACTACCAAAATGCTTTAACAAAACGCTGCGCCAGCGTGTCTATGTGGTTAATCTGCCCGCCAGGAACACCCGAAACCCAACAAAAACGCCCTTTCGAGTCTATTTCAATGCAAATTCAGTAACACAGCAGTAGAACTGAAACGTTGATAAAGAATTTCAAATAGGCTGATTTTAGTAGGTCGGCCATCTTGCTTTAAAAAATCGCTGAGACCACGTATCTATGAGTTTGATTTTTCCGCCGGCAACACCCGTAATCGGACAGAAAACGCACGTTCAAATGTACCGCTGTACAGACTTCAGTACCACAGCAGTAGAACAAAAACTGATATAAACAATCTCAAATGGTGTGATTTTAGTAGCACTACCAAAAAGCTTTTAAGAAAATGCGCCAACGTGTCTATGTGGTTGATCTGCCCGCCGGCAACACCCCAAACTCGACAAAAACGCCATTTCGAGTCTATTTCAGTGCAAACTTCAGTAACACAGCAGTAGAACTAAAACGTTGATAAAGAACTTCAAATGGGTTGATTTTAGTAGGTCGGCCATCTTGCTTTATAAAATCGCTGAGACCACGTCTATGAGTTTGATTTTTCCGCCGGCAACACCCGTAATCGGACGGAAAACGCATGTTCAAATGTACCGCTGTACACACTTCAGTACTACAGCAGTAGAACAACATCTGCGATAAACAATTTCAAGCCGGGTGATATTAGTAGGATGGCCATCAGGCTTTTAAAAGCCGTAAGACCGCATGTCTATGAGGTTGATCTTAACGCCGGCGACACTCGTTATCCGACAAGAAGACCTATTTTTGTTTAATAAGTTTCAACTGTAACGGTTGAGAACGATGTGCGAAAGAGGTTGTCTATAAAACATGATTGTTAGATATAGAAAGTAGAAACAACAATAGATGTTGATGGTAGTGCTTCTACTGCTCTACTACATCTACTGCTAGAAGTATATACATCTACTGCTACTGATACTACTTGTAGTATTTACTGCTACTGCTCCTACTGCTATCAGTAACTAAAAAGTCACAGCATTAACGGTAGGGAAACAGATACAATATTAAATACTTGATATTGGCGAAACGGTTTTGTTATAAAATATGATCGTTGAAAATTTAACTTATATTCTTGCGATGAGTATATCTATTGAGATGGTGCTCTGCTACCTACTGCAGAAGTAGCAATAGCAGTAGCAAACATATGATGGTTGCGAAAAAGGTTGTCTGTTAAACATGATGGTGGGAAAATAGAAACAACATACTTGCGTAAAGAAAACATATATCGCATATATCGTCATAATTACGAAGATTATTGACTCTACTGGTGCTACTGCTGGCAGTAGCTACTGCTACTTCTGCTACTGCTGGCAGTAGCTACTGCTACTGCTGGCAGTAGTTAGCAGTAGCAGTAGCAATAGCAGTGGCAATAGCAGTAGCAAACATATGATGGTTGCAAAAGGGGTTGTCTGTTAAACATTATTGTGGGAAAGTAGAAACAACATACTTGCGTAAAGAAAACATATATCGCATATATCGTCATAATTACGATGACTATTGACTCTACTGGTGCTACTGCTGGCAGTAGCTACTGCTACTTCTGCTACTGCTGGCAGTAGCTACTGCTACTGCTGGCAGTAGTTAGCAGCAGCAGTAGCAATAGCAGTGGCAATAGCAGTAGCAAACATATGATGGTTGCAAAAGGGGTTGTCTATTAAACATTATTGTGGGAAAGTAGAAACAACATACTTGCGTAAAGAAAACATATATCGCATATATCGTCATAATTACGATGACTATTGACTCTACTGGTGCTACTGCTGGCAGTAGTTAGCAGTAGCAGTAGCAATAGCAGTGGCAATAGCAGTAGCAAACATATGATGGTTGCAAAAGGGGTTGTCTGTTAAACATTATTGTGGGAAAGTAGAAACAACATACTTGCGCAAAGAAAACATCATATATCGATTATCATATATAGTCGTAATTAAGATGACTATTGACTCGACTCTACTGCTGTTACTGCTGGCAGTAGCTACTGCTACTGCTGCTACTGCTGGCAGTAGCTACTGCTGCTACTGCTGGCAGTAGTTAGCATTAGCAGTAGCAATAGCAGTAGCAAACATAAGATGGTTGCGAAAGATGCGAAAGGGGTTGTCAGCTAAACATGATGGTGGGAAAGTAGAAACAACATACTTGCGCAAAGTAACATCATATATCGATGATCATATATCGTGGTAATTAGGATGACTTTTGACTCTACTGCTGCTACTGCTGGCAGTAGCTACTATTACTGCTGGCAGCATCTATTGCTACTGCTGCTACTGCTGGCGTTAGTTAGCAGTAGCAGTAACAGTAGCAATAGCAGTAGCAAACATATGATGGTTGCGAAAGATGCGAAATGGGTTGTCTGCTAAACATGATGGTGGGAAAGTAGAAACAACATACTGCGCAAAGAAAACACTTGCGATGAATATTCCTACTGAGATGGTGCTCTACTGTTGGCAGTAACTACTGCTACTGCTGCTACTGCTGCTACTACTGGCAATAACATCAGTAGTACTACTGCTACTGCTACTGCTGCTACTGCCAACATCACGTTCATTGCCTCCACCACAAAAAATCGACTGTCATGTATAACGTTACATGTGTTAATAATGACGTAAACACCATACAAGCAAACAAACAAAACAAACCACGATTTTCTTCGTATCCTTGATGTAAAACATGCCATTTAGTGCATTCCGTTGAATTTGGCGACTTTATCTTATTTTCGGATATATGTGTTTTATATGGATTTTCGTTTGTTCAGTTTACGCAAACATCATCTGAAGTGCATAAGAAACTTGCGTTTTCATTGGTTGTATTTAGTTAATCTTCTCATGAATATTGGTTAGATGTAAGTTCGATCCGATATGACCTCCAATGTTGTCAGATCATAAAAGCGGAGTGTTGATTTTAATGAGATTGGCTGATATTAACACTATGACCAAGTTACTTAAAGATTGGATGAAGCATTAAGGTGCTATAGTGTTGAAAAGGCAATATATCATTCTTTTCACTAAATCAAGGTCCGTAACTCTTGTGTTTATTATCCGTAATATTGGTCTTTTTCGAACTCGTCCGAGTTTAATTGATATGAAGAATCTGGACAAGTTTGGTAAAGATCGAATGTAAAATGAAAGTGCTAGAGTGTTGACAAGGCAAACCTTAGCATGTTTCATTAAATCAAAAGCCATAACTCTGATGTTTATTATCCAATACACGTGGTATTTATATCACACTTAAGCAAAGTTTGGTAACATTGGATTCAAGATGATGGTGCAAGAGTGTTGACAAGGCCCACTATATCATTTTTCATAGCATTTTTCATAAAATAAAGGGCAATAACTCTGACGTTTATTATCAAATATGTGTGGTTTTCTTATTTTGTCTAGCTTATATTTACATTACACCTCTGGCTTAGTTTGGTAAAGATCCGATGCAAAATGAAGACGTACGAGTGTTGACAAAGCACAATATAGCATTTTTCATTAAATCAAGGTCCATAACTCTTGTCTTTATTATTCGATACTAGCGTTTTTCGAACTATTTCCAGCTCTTATTCATATTACAACTCTGACCAAATCTGGTAAATATCAGAATCAAAAGAAAAGTGCTAGAGTGTTGACAAAAAAGTCGCATGAATGAATGATGTTTTACGGCACGTCGACATTTAAGTCATACTGTGCGCGAAAACCGATGAAAATGAAATGTTCCATTATTAAAAATTGTGCTTAAAACTATTTACAAATTGTATAAAGGTAATAAAAGCAACTATGCATATAAAGTTAAACAAATGCCCGTCAATGGGCGCGTGTAAACATGTAAATGCAAATACGAACATATTACATGTAATAGAGAGAGTATGGTCTCATTGAGTTGTTAATTTAAATATCCAGATGGCATACGCCCATCGAGGTGTTTAAATTAACCAACGAGATGAAACCATAATCTATTGTTTTTGTAGCGTTTCCATTTCAGCTCCCTGCCATACTCTAACTTCCAATAACTGGTAGTTGTAGTACACCATTAATTTCATTCTGACAGGTGTTATTTTCAATTAAACGATTTATACCTGTGCTATTACAAAGAGAATTTTCAGTGACCATGCTACAATGACTTATACAGTCTGATTTCTTTAAAGAAATCAATTATTATATCAAACTATTTCATATTGTAGCATGGTCGGTGACATTTCCTGTGATGAATGCAGAGCATTAAATTGTTTAATTTAGGGTAACTAAAGGGGCGTGGCCATGCCGTACTACAACTACCGGATATTGGAATTTAGAGTACGGTCACTATGACGTCACAGTTTTACTAAGTACACCATGCTACAAAAAAGATAGAGTCTGTCTCAGCTGGTTGGTTATTTAAACACCTCGATGGGCTAAGCCCATCTCGGTGTTTAAATAAGCCAACTTTCTGAGACCAGACTCTATCTATTACCTATTAACTTCAAATTAACCTTACATGTGTTAAAAATGACGTAAATTTATGTTCTTTGTCGCATAGGTTCGACGAATACACTATCTAACAATATATGTTTGATCGCTGTTGGTGCAAAACAGGTTAACGACAATATACCATGGCAGAAGCCCTACTGGCCAAATAATACTGATTTTGGCCAGTAGAGCTAAACATGAGATCAGATATGGATTTGTGACAAAAACATGATTATAGAAAACAAAAGTATTGTTTTAGCTAATATGGAAGTCAGTATATTGTCGTTTTAATGCCAGGGTGACCATCTTGGATATGTTAATTTTTAAGTGTGCCAATGTGGCATCGTTCACTTTCTGAACATCAGAACACCTGGGATATTTAAAATCGGTCAACAACCAGTGTGTGGACGATTTTGTTTTGGTCTTGCCTAAAAACTGCCGAACGGACTAGCATTCCACATAAAGTTTTAATCATGCATTTGATCAGATGTGTAAGACTGAAGACAAAACCGTCTACACTATCGTTATAACACGCTTAAACAACTCACGCTAAATTAGACGAATTTTCTTATGGCATCCCGCCACCACAACACACACGACAACGCACATTTATTTTGGAACGGGATATATATTTTAGAATGCAACATCGATATTGCACGGATTAAGAGTTTCAAAGTTTCCAATTTTCACATTTAAAGAACGTTCAAGGCAATGAAAGAGTGCAAAAAGATGTTGAAGGTATATTGAACATTACCTCAATATAGATTATTAAACAGACACACGGCAATCTTGAAGTTTTATCTAGCATAAAATTGTCTGGATTTATTAATTCAGGATCATTTTGACTTTAAACCTTCTTGCATATAATTAACTAATGTTTCGAGTTGTTTTTTTCTTCTTATTCTACCACAGGTTTAAATATAGTATTGGTGCAGTATAATCGACAATTAGTAATAAGCAAACAACAATGTGCATGTTACTATTATTTTGCTTAATAGTAGTGAATGAACAATTGTAAGTTATGTAGAAAAATTGACGGGACGCCTAGAGGTTTTAGAAAAAATCAAGATTGCCGTGTGCCCTTTAGGCATTCGTTTATCCTGGTCCAAAATACTTTAAATTGTGTTGAACTGAAATTAAACCTTATTATAATTTAGCTAAAATGTACATGAACTGGCACTTACCATACATGTCTTCGCCAAGATTAATATAGAGATTTCCAAATTGCCCAGATGAACATACAGTATATATCAGTACAACCGGTGGGGGTGTGTCACTATTGTCATAACAGTCATAGACATCATCCTGAGCTAATGACTTTGAAATGCAATTCCGTGATGAACACTGGTGCAGTTCTCTTTCTTGACAGTTTCCTATTTAAGCAAGAAGCATTGACTTTTGTTTTACATTTTTACATGAGTTTACAATCAGAAAGTCAAACTTGAACACAGTACTTTCTCGGATACTCTGAAATAGGATCGTCAAAACGTCATAACTTGTTTTATTTCACACAGAATGTTCTCATATCCAATATAAAAGTCGAACAGGAAATTTAGCATTCAAGGACCACAGTCAAATAAAATCACACATAGAAACAAACAACAAATAAAACTATGATTAAAAGGCAAAGTGTATGACATCACAAACATAAATCAGCTGGCAATAGGGCTACCACCTTGGAACGGTAACTTTGGAAGCTAATCATCATTCTAGTGGTAAGCAATGTCTACAAAAATTTGTCGTAAAGAACATAGAAGTGGATCATGTAAAGCTAAAACAGCAGTGAGAGAGGTACATGTACAACTGTAATAAGTGGTTGACCTATGGTCAATAAACGTAAAACATTACATTAGTAAATCACATTGATGAAATCAAATTTTGTTTAACTAACGTAATTGATACCTTTGTTTCCTATCATTAATACAAACGTGTCACTCATGTTTTATTAATATGTTTTTACATGGTTATTTTAATTTGAATGTATATGTTTTGGCTTTATTGCCTGCGCTATCTACCCGAGACTCCTGTATCCGAGATTAGTCGAGGTCTGTTGGACAAGAAAACAGGTCCCTAATCTGTGTTTTGTACCCTATTATATTAAACGTATTTCATCGAACACTTTAAGTACGTTTCTATCACTTGCATAAACATGTAGAAAAACAACTGACAGCTTAAATACCTTACTGCATGCGAACCGCTCTGACATGTCTGGTTTTAATATTAAATATTTTTCAGTTCAATAATAGACACAGCCTATATATGTATCAGCATGTCTCAACCCTCATTATTTATTATCCTATATAAAATACCTTACCAGAACATGCTTTTAAACCTTCGTCCGAGTGATCGTAACAGTCGAACTTGTTGTCACAAAGTAGGTCAAAAGTTACACATTGACCGTTATCGCATCTCCATTCGTATTTGGTGCATTCCACCGCCACTACGAAATAAGTAGTGTAGAGTTAGTGCATACAAATACAACATTATTGAACATTCCAACGTCTGGCATACCATGAGGGACAAATAGATTGTAAAAGTATACCAAACAGTCTAACAAACTATAGATAGGGAAAATATGATTTTCATCGTTCAAAACTTATTTGGTGCACATATCCACCTATGTAGGAGTCTAAGTATGTTTTTATAGACATGTACAACTTTCTTTCGTCAGTATTTGAATCGTATCGAAGTAAACAAGATGGTAAAGTTATCAAAACATGTGATTCCGGCTTATCTCGAAAACTATTCAAACGAAGGAATCTGTTTTACAATTTTCAATATTTATTTGTTCATTATTTATTGTTGGATATATTAACATAGTTGTTGTATTGTCAGATTTGTTTTGTTAAATATCGAATACTCTTATTTTAATAAAAGTATTTGGTTTTGGTTTGGATATACCCTAAATACTGATCAAGATAATCGGAGGAAACGTGCTTCATGCACCAACGGTCTTATTAAATATAAATTACGGCGGTTGCAGAGGATATCAATTACAGCGTTTTGTAAACTCCTGACATCCTGGTCTATGAAAAAGAAATTAGTGGCGATAAAGCTATAGCCATGCCCCTTTCCTGAAGTGAACTGAGGCCAAAATAAATGCAAACAGAGTTATGGTGCTTGCCGCTTAAGGTTGTGTAATGATGATAAACATGTATGCGAAGTTTCGCAGTTTTCTGTCAATTGTCTTTTGAAATAGGACTATACATTAAAGTAGCTATCTCGCCAACAACAGCCAAATGTTACAACACAGGTACATCGTTTCTAAACCTACTGACTGAAAAG